>JAZGTJ010000240.1:0-164465 GCA_036877575.1 Botia almorhae
CGGTATTGATTTTTTTTTTTTGGTCGGTGTTGAATCTGTGGCGGTCGGAATTTAATCTGTGGCGCACCGCCACAGATTCGTCTATGTGTGGGAAACACTGACATTAGAAGTTACAAACACCTATGTAGGTAAGACCAATTCTGTATCAAACACTAGTCTATAGAAATGATGTATTTTGCCTCTTTTTAGACACAGCTGGAAATCTTTTGAATAAAACTTTCACTATAAATGTATAAAATAAGGATCTATTTTAAGACAATATCT
Source organism: Botia almorhae (assembly GCA_036877575.1). Taxonomy (NCBI): domain Eukaryota; kingdom Metazoa; phylum Chordata; class Actinopteri; order Cypriniformes; family Botiidae; genus Botia; species Botia almorhae. The sequence goes on from JAZGTJ010000240.1 coordinate 265, forward strand.
CTACCTGTTTCCTTCATGAGTGAGATGCTCTCCTCCTTGCGTTCATCATAGACTCGGGTTCCAGCCACTTCTCTAAGCAGTTTGAGACGCTGAGAATCAGGCGCTGTTGCCATCTGATTGATCTACAATTATGATTGACACGTTCATAAAGTGAGCATGATGGCAAACAGGCAGGTATTATACACAATGAATGATCAATCAAGTACATTTATTTAAAATCTGTAGCTCCAGTATTAGCCCCACTGTGATCATTTAAATCAGATGAGATCATTTTTAGCTTTTAAATCATCATTAATGCAGAGGGGAGAAATATTATTATTTTGTAAGCCCCTAAATGCTGTAGATTGCTGTTACAATTCAATACTATGAAAACAATTAATGCCTTGTCTAACTTCAACTACCATTTTTTTGACATTTACATTTTTACATTTTGCACACGCTTTATCCAAAGTGACTGAAATACCGAGTAAGGCAGTAAGGCACAATCCTATTTTGTACAATACAGCTTTAAAAGAAACCATAAAGAGAAACAACAAAGGTACATCAGAATCAATGAAGGGTAAATAAAAAAAACTCCTTGGCATGATATCAAATCCTGTTACCGCCCATTTTTGCAGGTCTCCATAAAGATTCCGCATGCTGTAAGTGTGACCAGCCCTTAATTGTAAAAACCCATTAATGGATCATTTACCATATTAACAAATACATCATACCTTTCCCTGCTTGACAATGTAATATGGGTTACTGCGAGAGAAACCAGCACTCTCCAATAGATTCATCACATCGTTCTTACTGAAACACAAACAAACAATTCAATTACAGCTTTGATCATTAGCTGTACAGAGTCTACATTTATCTGATGTTTTGAACTATTTAAAGAACTGAACGTACGTGACCATCTTTTTGTCTAAGAAGTACTGGTCTTTCTTGGCACCAATGACACGCCGCAGAGACACTTCCTCTTTATCAATCTGAGGACAAACAACATTTGGTTATTTATCCTAATTCACTAGAGATTTGACAGTCGTACAATGATGAATTGCTTTGATGGAAATCTCATACCGGCAATCTGTTGTCTGAGTTGTCAAATATAATTTCCACAAAGGCTGAAATAACTCTTGGGCCAGTGCCTTCCTAAAATAAGACCGAAGTACATTGTTTAGCACAGCTAGACACAATAATTACATTCATTGTATGATTTTCCAGAATACTTAAATTCTAACAAGTCAATTGCAACATTCAGTGGTCTGACATTTCCTAGTATTCATCGTTGTCAATGGCAATGACATTAATATTTTTACAATTTATTTTTGCATTCTTAAAAATGCCTAAGTGGATCTTTAGATGCTTGCTATTAAATTCCATCAGTTGTGCTTTTTATTAACCTTATTAATTATTATATTATTGTGTATTATTGCGTATATTATATTATTCTTATTTATCATGCTTATTATTAATATTTATTAATACTATCTTTCATTTAAAAAAAATCAAATAATTAGAAACTTGTCTCAACAATAACATTTTACGCACATGAAGAAGAGCGAGACGTTGCTCTGGCCGAAGATGACTGAACTCATCACTGAGAACAAACTGGATGGCTGAGGAGAAAAAAATGAGCATTACTAATCTCACACTAATAACAGCAGTAAACTTACCAAAACTACTTGCACAACAATGCATACAAAACTACAATACATAAACATAACTTATACTTGCCATAAAAGAAGTTACTCTTCCCTGACCCATTTCGCCCCACTATAAAAAATTAAAGCAGAGTTTAAAACAGAGAATATATTAAAAACAATATATTAATATCTCATGCCTGTTTTAAGCCCAGAAACACTGTGGCTGCGATGTGGGACAGTCTCACCTATCACATTGTGTTTGGAGCTAAAAGGGTCCACCACAGTTTGATCTCTGTAGCTGCGAAACCCTTGTATAATAACCTGAAAGACAATTTAACAAAATGTACATTAAATAAAGTGTAACATTGTTATCTATATAATTTACAAAATAAAGTGCAACATTAATATCTATCTATATCTATATATATGCAAATATCTAACATAATGCTTTTCAACTTTTCATACAGATGAAAACATGTAGTGAACATCTGCATTATATATGCATTATATATACATAAATATATACATGCATCATACAAACATTTAAATGAACAGTAACTTGCCCCAATACATGCATTTAAAACAGGTCGCTATAATTATTTATTCTCACATTCTTCTGGTGATTTTTAGCTCACATCCAGCAAGTAGCAAAAGATAAAAGTGAAATTTAGGAGTAAATGTGTAAGATGTTTTCCTTTACGTGTTCCTGGAGCTCAGTTGGTAGAGCGTTGCGCTAGCAACGCAATGGTTGTGAGTTCGATTCCCAGGGAGCACATGCCCTGACAAAACGTATAACTTTAATGAACTGTAAGTCGCTTTGGATAAAAGCGTTTGCCAAATGCGTAAATGTTTTCCTCTGACAGCTGATGCTAATGCTAAAGCTAGCGTCATTCAAGTCCATGCACTCACAAAAACTTACACACCTATCGTGTTAAGTACTTCTGAGCAAGATGCGGTTTGAACTAATAAGATAAGAAATGCTGAAATTCATCTATTAACGCATTTTCAACACATTATTCATCATTTCATGCAGCGCGTGACTCTCGTTCACTTACCTGTTTAATGTACATGGCGACTTTTGCACAAAACTCTCCTCAGAGAACAGACGAATAGAGCACAATTACACACCCTCCTCCTCAAAGAGAAGAAGGGCTTAAATAAAAATATTAAAAAATGCCTTCACCCCGATATATTTGCACAGTTTTACTGTAGTGTAGTATCAAATTTTGTTTTCCCTCCCCTCACGAAACATCAACACGGTCAAAATGGCGATAGAGGCGGGATGAATGGACGAGTCTATCTGGGAATTTAGGGAAGGGTAAATTTTTCAAATATATTAAAGATTGTATAGCAAAAACCAAAAGCATTTGCATCACATTTAAAATATTCATAAATTAATAATATTTGCTATTATCATGTTTTAACTGAATGTTTATTTTACAAGGATATTTTATCCATTGTCTTTATGGACATTACCCCTATTTTGTAAAATTAGTTTAGCCCGTCGAGGTAGAGATTGGGCGCCAATACAGATGCGTTGTCTGTGAGCTTTCGGTCTCTGAATATTATTTTATGCGATTATGAATTATGATTGCTATCTTTTAGGTATTTTAGTTTGTATTTAATGTGCTATGCATGTATAATATAACATAGACTGTTATTTTCTCCAGAGAAGCTAAAAATATGCTGACTGCATATGATTACTCCAACAAAAGTAATTTTTAAGGGTCGACTAGAATTATTTTCCCACAGTGACAATTGTATGTTACAAATTGTTTTAACAGTGTTTGTCAACCAGTAGGCCGGGACCTAAACAATCTTCCCAAGGGCCTCAAGATGATTATAAGTTAAAATGACTAAATATCTGGATATTTCTTATGTAGTGTTTTTATAAGAAATATACTTTCTGATATCTTTCTAATGCCAAGCTGTAGAATATATTTTCGGATAGAAATAGTGAGTGAGCAGGGGGCCTGCAAATATTGTGGAAAACTGGGCAAACATGTAGAACATATTTGTGCATGTAGTTAATAAGGAGCATTGTGTTCCAGTAAGTTTTCCGAGTATGTTTCAAGTGCATTGAGAATGGATGATATGATGTTCCAGTCACAATTTCCATATAAACGTGCTGATAGTAAAATTACAACAACAAATCATTGTTTCTGTAAAAACATTTATTAACAGATTCACAATTCATAAAAAAAGAAACTGTTAAAAAATGAACAATAATTTAATTTGCCCAGCTAGGCGCTGTTTATAGGCAGTACATCATCGAGCTAAGGCAGTTATTGCAGTGTAATCATTGTGCAATGATTGTTTTCTAAGGCAAACAAAAACAATAAGCAAACACTGTTTTCTAGGATTGATCTCACATTTTCTTTAAATATTGAAACATAAGCGTTGTATTCCCTGCTGTAGTCCATTGATTTGTTATGTTAGCCTGTCCTTTCGTTTTTCAAGTACTCTTAGACAGCGTGAGTCAGACGGCCCATTAAGGCAGCGCAGTTATTGGACTCAGTTTGAATTGGTGAACTGATGGTTGAATGGGCATTGGTGACAGGAAGGAGGTAGGGAAGGTGAACACAGAAGACTCAAAGTCACTATTAAAGAAGGTGGGAGTCTCCTGAGTGCCAGAGGCGTCGTTGGGAGTGACGGACGGAGGCGTGGAGGAAATGACCTCCGACTCGAACTGCAGTAGCTGACCCATGAAGCTAAAATTGGGGGAGACGATTGCGCGCTGCTGCCGGATGATGTCGAAGGCCTGCTCCAACCGCATCCGCTGGGTCTTCATGATGTACGCCATGCAAATAGTAGGAGAGCGAGAGATTCCAGCCTCGCAGTGGACCAGCACTTTCCTTCCTTCTTCCTTTACACAATCTGTGAGGAGACGAGCAAATGCATTCATTATAAAACACTCTTCTTGAAATAAGTGAGCATATGAGTCACTAAAAATACCAGCGGACTCTTTTAGAATGAGTATAAATGGTCCTGCGATGAAAAGAAATGTTGTTATTATATGCGATGTGAGAGAAACAATCATCTGGTTCTCTTTCACAGTTCATTGTCTGATATATTTTGTCTGATATACTTCGTCTATTATCACTCCACTAATTCATTTTCTCTGTTTCATTTTTAATCATAATGTCATAGAAATTTTGATTTTTACCCGACAAATTCATAACCAGTGCACACATTTACACATTTAAGTTATCTAAAGGTCATACCGTAGACTTCTCACCCCAAATGTAAGGTTTATCTTATAGAATGAATCAAAATGCATTTTTTTTATGTATGAGTTACTTTTCCAGTTTCGGACATCCTCAATTGTAAACAAACCCCAAAACAAGGCATTAAACACACAAACCAACTATTAAGGAAAACTCAATTGCTTATTGATGTCTAATTAAAAACAGCTGAGCAGATTTCAGACACACGTCCAAGATTCTGTCTCACACTGGGAAGTGTTGTGTGTGTGAGTTCTTGTGAGATGCCTGGCTAGTCTGTTTTAAACAAAATCTGCTGGTGTGAATCACGCCTGAAGCCCATCTGGAGCAGAGCTGTGGGCGTCGTAATGACTATCACTCGCGCTAATGCACCTAAATATTATCACACCCTCATTACCCGAAAAGCTTTGGACGGATTATTTCTTTGTTTCGTTTCTATTTATATTATTGAAACCAAATTACCACATAGTTTATGACATAATGTTGTCTATATTTAGATTATTGTTAAAGAAATGTTGCTCTAATCAATTGAAATGTATTATATGTGAGTCAGTCAATCTTGAAAAGCCGGTTGATTTCAAAGGAATCGGGTCAAACTGTGTTTGTTTAACCTACTTAAGTCTATAAGGGTGAATCTCATGAAAACAGATATAGGTTTATAAGGTAAGCTGATGTCTGTTTAAAAAATTTTGCATTGTGACATTATTTTCATGGCAATTAAATGTGTTTGAATTCTCATTATCGTAATTTTTAGGGGCTGGTGTTCTCATTTTCTCATCAGAGTATCATTACTGTGTGTGCTACTAAACTGTCATTTAAATAATGTCACCAAAAAAACCTTAATGGTCCTTAAAAAAAAACTTAAAAACTTTCTAAATATAATTATTAAAAATGTTTCTTTTGATTTAAGGATGACCTGGACGTGTTCTTGACAGGTTTTGTGAGATTGACTCATAAATAGCTTTAAACACTGTCATATCACTGTGTAAACGCATGTACCTGATAAACAATCAATGAGAACAGCCTACAAATCACATGTCACCTCTATTCCTGACACACACACAAACCTATAACACTAACCGTCGACTCATCCGTGACACACTGACCACACCCACGATACGTATCAGTACTGGATTAGTCTCCCCCATGACTCACAGTTTTATGTTTGTGTTTATGTATCTGAGGTGTAGGTATTAATTGCATTTCCCAGAATTAAAAGATGATGAGCTTTGTAGGTGTAAATAAAGACAAGCGCAATCTAGTCGGATTATAGAAAAACCTGGGCTTGGAATTCAGTGTTATTAAAGCAGAGGAAGTCGTATTTTTAAACACTCTGAAGTAAGTTGCACTATCTATAGATCTGCGCTTAGCTCTGAGAACGGTTTAAGTTATACGTTACACCTGTAGATTATATAACGTGATTATAAATAATTATAATAAATAGTTGTATTTTTACTCTAAATAAATAGTAATTTTTTGTTATATAGTTCCTGAAATTTACAAAGGAAAATAATTTGAGTCTTATAAATACACATTTCTATTTAATTAGAGTATATATATTTACACCAGCATTATTTACCGATAAAGTCAATGGCCTCCTGGAAGTGTGAGCTGATGTCTGCCGTATGGCTGTCCTCCACAGGGATCCATTTGTAGCGGTACTGTCCTTTAGCTGGCCGGGAGTCCCTGCGCGAGACATTCAGCAGGGCTGTTATGCCGAGGTCAGTCAGATAGTCCTGTCTGCACGCGTGATAAGCACTGCCCAGGTACAAGAACGGCAGAATCTCCACCGGCTGTCCCTGCACATCAGAATAATACACACATATCAGAACTGAAACTCTACAGACGGTTTTGTTACAACCGACACCAAATACAAGCGGTTGTGTAGGTGCTTTTTGGCTTTGACCAAAGGTCAGAGATAAAAAGAACCTATGATGGCCGCTGGGTGTCTTTGAATACCCTGGACTTTTGGAGGGGGTTTCTGTTGTTCAGCTGGAGGGATAGATGTAACAGCTGCACTAGCCTCACATTCATTTACATATTTTTCAGCATTATGAACGAACATATTCAAGGAGAATCTATATAAATTATGATTTCAAAAATAAAAGCCATTGATAATATGCAGCTGTGTAAATTGTGACTTATATTTAATGGTTGTTATTGCAGAAAGCCCCACAGCTGACAGGAAGTGGTTTCGGTGGAAGTGGTTTCAAAAGGGGAACTGATAGCTTGCTTTTCTCTCGTCGTACCTGATCATAGTCCGGTTTGTGGTGAGACCCCAGTTTGTCACAGTGACTGTTCGCTCTTCTTTTACTTTCATCTTCACTCATGTCCACCGACTTGGTTTCAGTGCAGAGCTCCGGGTAATGGGAGTGGAAGTTCTCATAGCCTCCTAGAATGTCAGAGAGAAATTCGGTGTTATTGTGAATTCAAGGAAAAGTCAAGGATTGTTGAGTCGTTCGCCTTATCGCGAGGTTCTCTTGTGTGTGCGTTCAAGCTTATCAGCGAGATGCAAAACAAGATTCCCATCAACACAGAAAGACTGTGAGCTTTATGGTTCCACTCATAAAAATCTCCTACAGTAAAAATATGTTTATTTAATTTTAGAAGATGTATAATAGCACCACGGACCTCTTTACATTAAATACGCTGCCGTCATTGGCAGTTGTAATAATGTGGCACCGCTATAAATCTAATTTTGTCGGTTTCTATACTTCTTTCTGTGACTCATCGTCCTTTGACGCACAAAGAGAATGTATCTCTTTTAAACCAGTCAAAAACATGATCTAGAGTAAACAAAATACTGAAACCATCAATTTAATAAAATGGAATTGCATTGACGTGTAAAAAATTAATATTTAATTTCGATTGTAAACACTATATTACTTTTTGATCATTAAGTAAAGGAATAATTGTTTTTAATTTAAATTTCGTGTACTGACATCCAGTCATTCTTTAACTAACAACAAGAACAGGAATAATATTTTTTGTGAACATTTTCATAAATAAAAACTTTATCGATTAAAAACAAATAATCGAACATTCGTCGACAGTCACTCACCTTTTAAGAAGCAGATACTCGTGCTACTCGCCAAATGCGATAAAGAATTGATTACAATATGAGCAATACTGTCTTTTTTCAGTTTTTGTAAATGAGGTGTGCTGTCATCCAGAGCCACGACAGCGGAGATGCTGCCCTCCCGAAGCCGAAACAGAGCTTTCTCGTCCGGAATGACAAACTGGAGCGGTACCGGACCGCCGCGAGACCTCCGGACCACCACCGAATTCAAGTTCACATTGAGGGAGCCTCTGATACTAGAGCTGGAGAACGAGAAGTACGATCTACAGTCCACAATTAGACAACGTCCACACTCCTTGCGTATGATCTTCCTCAAGCGCCGGCAGTCTATGCTGGAGACCTTCATGTTGCTCAAGTGCGCAAGTGAATTTTGGACGACTCTTTAAGTAGGAATGTGTATGTTTCAGGGGTGTAGTTTGCCTACTAAGCCCTGAGTACTGAGCTGAGTCTACATTTCCTCCAAGGGGATTCCGCCAGATCGGTTTTATATGAGTGGAACCTCCGGCGAGTGACGTCACGATCCATATATGGACACGCGGACACGGGAGCGCCGCCCACATTCTTTTGACTGAAACCGCCCACGAAAGCGTAATAGAAGCAAATACCCAACATTTAAATCCCTTTACATAGCCTTGAAAATATGTGCAATAGACGTTGTATTAGTTTGGGCTTAACATTGGCACTTCACTGCGCCGAAAAATAAGAAATCAATCATGGTCCACAAATAAAACATTATAAAATTCCGTCTCACTCTGTATACCTGCCCTATATCCATTATCGATAATCCCATGACCACTAACGCGATTAAACGTCACCATCCAAGGAAGTTTAAAAATCTTTTCATTTAATTCCCTGTTTACATGTGTATAGCAGTTTGCTTGCTCAACACAATCAAGAGATTTTCTCATTAGATTATGCGAGTAATAGTTTTCACTGGTATAAGGGCTAAACATTTCCCAGAATGCACCCCACAATGAAGAGAGAGAGTGTGTGTGTTTGTGTGTAACAGGAAGAGCAGGCTGTCGGAGGATTACTGGCCATCAGGCCGTCACCCATATGGCCCTGTGTAATCTCTCGGCTGATGACATCACAGTGTGTCAGGGTAACACACCGCTCCCTTACATGTACACCAAGCATCATCAAAATAAATGGCAAAATAGCTGGAAAGTGAAAATCATGTGGGCATGTGAAATCACACACCATTTTTGTGCGCGTACAAACAGCGGCTAAAAGGGAAGCATAAGGCATCTTATTATAGACAGTCTGCTGGTCATTAAAGCAAAATAAACCCTTTAGGTTTGAAGCCAAAAGGTGTTTAATTTGGCTGTCCATATATTTTTCTGCTTATTATACACCTTTGTACCAATTTTAAACACAAATTGCTGTGAAATATTAATTTTTGTTTAAAATAATGCAGAGGGATATAGGAGACTTGACACTAGCACAGCCACATAGAAAACTGGTTGCCTGGGACAACGGTCAATTATACAATAATATTATATTATTCAGTGACAAAGTTCCATATAAATAGCATAGAATAGTGTATGACTATGATAATCATTCATAATCAAATACTTTTCCATCACCGTACCATGGAACTGCCACAGGGTGCTTTTGTCCATCTCATTGTGAAGGCTCTAAATATAACAGTCCTGTTCATTGATCTCTCATCTCCCCGTGTGAGTCATTTTCTTCTCTATTCTGTCCACATCACGAGTGTGTGTGTGTGTGTGTGCTTACCTTCCTGATGTATGTACGTTGTTAGATAGGATGATCACAATAGAACCCACGAGTTCTTTGCTGTAGACACAGATGCAGGTGTTTCCTGGATTCCTGACCGTAATTTCTTGCTGACCACAACATTTCTTAATATATAAATGATGAACCCGTTCACACACACATTGTTTACATGATATTCCCAAACATATTGAACTTTATGGAGCAAAGCGTCAAGCTACAGTGGTACTATACACCTTACCTTCTCACGCTAACAGGAAACATTCTCAAAACATTGGCTAACGTTTCCTAAAAGTTCCCTAAAGAAATGATCAAAAACATTCTTGCAGTAACGTTAGTAGAATGTTTTTTATGTTAGAAACTATTTATCTCAAAAACGTTATTCTGAAGTTGTTAGCGGAACGTTACTGAATGGAAATGTTACAGAAACGTAACATTAAATTGTAAGCTGGGTTAGGCTACGTGACTAAAATGGCTGTTTGCATGTATAGACAGGGACCGGACCATTCACTTTCATTGTATGGACTAGCTTGGGCAACTTGCTAACTCCTTTTGTGTTCCAAACATAAAATAACAACCATGCACAGGTTTGACTCATACACTACCATTCCTTTAACGCTAATCTAATTGACATTTACTAGGGCACCTGGTAAGCCCATCCCCCACACTGATGATGTCAGATGCAGTGACGGTGGTGAGTGACAGAAGTCCTCAACGCGCAGCTGTGTGCCGTAATCTAGCGGGCCACAGCATGACACATACAGCAAACGTAAATCAGTTTTTTCAGCTGATCAATAACAGACACTCATGGACTGTGGGATATAAAAAACAGATAAACATTAAAAGACTTCGGAACATTTATGGAAGCATGCCCGGAGCTTGAACAAGTTTTCCAGGAACATAACGTTATACTGTTCGGCAAAAACACGTCCAGTCATATGTTTGAGATTTTTCACATTGCGTCAGGTTAGATTGAAACCTTTACATTTTTGGGACAATGTTCATTGCCAAAACAATAATTTTCACTTGTGTGGGATGTTTTTGAAGCAGAGTTTGTTCCTTAAAGCACACACACACGTACAGGCCTGAGTCACCCAACACACCCCTCTGACTGTATTACTGATCATTCCAATGTCACAATGCTGCAGAGCTCAGAAAGAGAGAGAGAGATATAAATGCACCTCACCTTCTCTATTCAGGGGAACAAAGCCGCACTAGTGAGCTGCAATAAAAATAGCACAGACTTCAGGTGCTGCCAGACGCTGTCGGATTGAATGAACAAACGCATTCTGATTCTGTGTCTGAAGTGGATGTCTGTGTTTTTGTCTGATGTTGCCTGTGTGTGTGTTTGTACCCTGTTTTTAAGAGCTTTGTTACCAAATTTGGCTTTTTCTAAATTTAATTCTGTCATATATTTTGATATTTAATTTCCAAGAAAAAATTGAGTTGAATAAAAAAACAACTATTTTTTAATTTACAAATATTTGTGTGTGCTGTGTATTTGAATGCTGACTGGTATGTTGTTAGTCTAGCGACATGCTAACACCGAAATCAAAACAATTTAAGTGCTATTTGGGTGGGTCACAAATACTCTATGGAGAGTATCAGTTTCAGTTTCATTTCAGAGAGTACAACGCCTTAAAAGGTTGCTGCCTATGTAGGAAGCTCAAGAGGTTTGAAACACAGCTATTCTGTGTTTCTTTCAGTATGTTTCCCATCCTCTATGTGCATAAAGAGAGGAGAAGTGGAGAATAATTGACAGGTGATCTGTCAATCCACCAAAACCAGCAAAGAAACTATAACCACAAGATAAGAGAGAGGAAGCAAACACAATACTCTCCAAATGTTGCATCTCTTTATTAGGTCAAAGCTCCAAGCTGGACAAACATAGTCAGAAAAGCTACAGTTTATTTTCACGTGCTTAAGCAGATAAGTAATGGTTTCAAAATGACAGATGCGTCAGTCATATCAGTCTGATATCCAGACAGTGACGTGTAATGAAATCACGAAGTCATCACCCATGTCGTTCCAACCCAAACGGTTTCCTTTCTTTTGAATAACAAATAATAGAACGTTTAGCCAAATATGTTGTTATTTACAAGCGCAATACACAAGCAGAACAAATTTCTGTGTAAACTGTTTGGAAAACTGTTCCCACATACATTGTAGCGTTCGGCTGTGACGGTTCAAATGTGACAGTAATAAGTACAAATAAAACGGTTCACAGACCATTTATTGCAGTAAATTGTCGGGTCGATGTTGAGCTCCAAAAATAATGTCGAAAAATGTCCCTCATTAGAGAGTCTTTATGTCTCTGGCATTTCTATTCTTGCTGAAACACAAAAGATACACTGACAACTTTTTTTGGTGTTTACTATTTACTTTTGATGATGACAACGATACCCTAAATACACAAAAACACTATTTTAACTCTCTGTGCGCTGACCCTCAGCGGTTAGAAAGATTTAACAGAACTTTTAAGTTGTTCCTCATTCCTGTTTCTTTTGTTTGCGGAAGCACGTTTCCGTTAACACCTTCTCGCAAATTTACGCGTATGTCGGACAATCTTCTATTTAAGACCAATGACGACAGCACTTAAGACGTTCAGCTGGAAAGTTTAAAGAGTTCCAGGGATTTCCCTATACGCCACCTCTACATGTAAACACACATCTTATTGTTCTCCTCAGTATGAGCCTATTGTCTAGTTTAAATTTAATGACAGGTGTTCTTTAGAAAGTCGACCTTAGAAACTCGGTTTAGTTCTTTATTTACCTGCCTTGATAGAAAAGCTTCAATAAGAAAGTATCTTTAATTTATTCAGTCAGGTGATTCACTTTTGTTTTCCCTCTGAACGCAACACCGCACTACCTGAGATTACGATGGACAGCTGAGTACTGGGTGGTTTTTATGATTCATTGTAACTCAACATAGTTGAGTGTCGTCCTTTTGTGCAGTTCACTGGGTTTAATTCTAGCTGAGTGGATTTGGCTTCCTGACTCCTACACAGACTTGGATTGGGAAGGGGGATGTGGGTAGTATAGAAAGGGGAGAGAAAAAGAAAATAAGAGACTGTGTATTTAGTCTGTGGCCCATGTGACGAGAGATAGCTTCAGGCCAGGGCAGAACGTCCCTCCCTTTTTCTGCACCCTGAGCCTTAATGTGACACCCTAATGGGATAGTAAACAACCACCTATAATCCTTCAGTCCTTTAGTGATTGTAACATACAGTGTGCTCTCAGAGAAGGATGCAGCAGCTACTTAAAGGAATATTCCAGGCTCTTAAAGGGACAGCTCACCTCAAAATGAGATGAGAATTATGAGATGTCATCATTTACTCATCCTCATGCCATTTCATACTTGTAAGACTTTTATTTTTACTGTAACACACAACTGATGAATTTTGGAGGAATATCCCATGTATCTCTCTTTCTCTGTATAATGAAACTGTATGGGGACTGGACCTTTTCAAAATGACAGGAAAGCACTATACACATATACACATATAAGTCTCCAAATTTATAAAAACAGTCATTTGACCATAAGTTAAGTCATAAGGTATGAATACAAAATAGTGGTCAGGATATTGAAAAAAATCACCTTTTGTGTTCTTTGGAAGAAAAAGTCATATACATTATAAGAGTGATATTTAATGACAGAATTTAAATTTTAAGGTTAACATTTCCTTCTAGCTCTGCCAGCATTTGCAGCATGCAACGGTTGTAGAGAAATGTATATAAACACAAAGACACAAGTAGCACATGTCTACCCTTAGATGTCTACTGTAGGTGTATGCTGTAGCTGTTGATAATGCTTTCTGAACCCGGAACATTCCTTTTGGAGGACAAGTGCATGTTTATTCGGAGGAGAAAACATCAGTAATGACAGCAAAAACAGTGTTGTTATTTTACAAAACATGATGTGAACTGTACATCTAAAAATAAGAGCATTCTCAGGTGGCATCCCACATCCATATATACATAGGCAAAACGTATGAAGAGAATGACTCATTTTTCAATATCTTTGATCTTATATCTCTTGGGAAGGAAGGAGGGATGAATACATGAAGGAGGGATGGTGGGGGTGTTGTGGAGAAAAGCAATGGCAACAGACGGGTGACACATCGCTTAGCTGGAGGTTTTCTCCCCTTCACTGAGGCGAACTCTATAAATATCGTAACCTAGTGTCTTCATTAGACCAGACAGAGCTCTCCACACACACACACACACACACACACACACACACACATGCACACACATGCACACACAGACAGACAGACACACACACACACACACACATGCACACACACACACACACATGCACACACACACACACACACACTCTTCCCCCACAACTCACAACACAGATATACTTAAAACCAGTACCTGCTCCTCATAAGCCAATTAAGAGGCAGGAGGTGAAGGCACTTGGGCTCCCTGTGTGTTGGCAGACGTTACCCTCACAGTGACTCACTGGGTGATGTGTGTGTGTGTTTGTGTGTGTGTGTTGGGTGGACATATATGTGTTTATGTGCTGTGTGTGTTTCTGAGTGCGGATCACATTCTTCAAGACTAGTTTGGTGGCTCTGACACTATATATGCATGAGTCACAAAAAGCTACTAATTAGGGTGTGACGGTCCGTGTATTAATATGTTGATATCCACTGTAATTATTTCATTTTTTAAAATATTATGTAAAACATCTTTACTATATCTTTATATTATCTTCAGTATTTAATATTTCTTGTTTTAATTATTACTATTATTTTTTTATACAGGTGGACCTACATTACATAAAAGAGACTTTTCATAGACTTTGCCATAGTTCATTAAAACAAGTCCATTTGATAACATGTTGTGCAGAAATGGCACATTTCAGCTTTAAATAAGCATACAGACATGTATTTTAAACGTTCATTGCTTCAATTGTGTTTTAATTTTCATTCATTAATACCATTTTATTTTATAATTCATTATGTGCATGCTAATAAATACGGCTAAACCCAGCTGGAACCACTTGAAAGGATATTTTTACTACACTTTGTGCCTCTCTAGTCTTGCATCATTATACAGTTGTATAATTGTTTTGGTTTTTTGTATAATTAATTGTATGAGATAGATGTCACAGGCTTCACCATATGCAAATGGTCGATCAACAGTCTGGCCACAGGCGAGCCCGTTGAGTGGGGGGGTGCGCTAAAATGCACCATCTTATTAAAAGTATGTAAAATGATTAAAATGAGTCAACCACTTCAAAGTAAATACCAGACCTGAGTCACACAAGCTGTATATGAGTAACTGCACTTTTTAAACAATGCAGCCGGATATTCAAGACCTAATAGGCCCAAGATATGCACACACTCATTTCTACAGACTTCTACAGACATGTTACAACATGTAACAGTAAAAGTTTGATCACGCTGTTTTGGCATTTTACTGGAAACAAAACATGCTGATGTTACAAATAACACAAACTCAAATCCACAGTTTATTAAAAGATGAGTTTCTGTGAAACAAAAACGCTGATGACAACAGTGTGTAAACAACAAAAATAGCAAGAACCAAGACCAAGTTCTAACAAACACACGTGCATATTATGGTAAATCTGTACCATAATTTACAGTTTATTGTATAGTATGAGCTACGACCTTGGATGACATCAACTCCAAAGCTCAGCTACTTCTGTATTGCTCAGAAGTTGCTTTGTCAAAGCTCAGGAGATTTGATGTCTCACAGTATCAACTTTGTCTCAGAGGTTTCTCCGAATATAGCTTAGAAGAAATAGAAACAAATACAAATGTGACAATTGTAAAAATACATTAAGAGTGTGAACTATGAAATTAATGTAGTTAATGTTGTAAGGCTATGTAAATTTTGTTTTATGATCATTTTAATAAGAAATGTTTGAGTCCAACTTTTATATCTTTAATAATATTGGCGAATATATTTTGAATTTATGCTCAGTTGGTGATTGGCATTTACATTTCTTTTTGATGTTAAACATTTTTGCTACAACAACCATTTTGTTAACACCCATGTAAAAATTACAACCCTCATATAAAATGAATAGAAAATAAACATAACTTTAATGCTTAATCTAACATCCAAAGTCAATTTTCAAAAGGGATATCTGTGAATTTTGAAACACTTTCCTAATTTTAAATGACGGGAGACCTGATGATCCGCTTTTGGAAAACGGTTCGAGAAGTTACATTGAAAAGCCACAGTGTCTGTTCTCGCACACAACCGTGTGGAAAACAACCTGCAGTTCTCTTCTCGCTTTCAGGGTGAAAATGGGGATGTGCATATCAGGGCCAAACCACAAACACTCTCTCAGTCCAAAAATGGCTCCCGGCTGCTGAGGGCTGTGAGATCTGTGTGGGAGGATGAGGTTGATGGGTAAGTGTGTGAGTCACACATGTGTGCCCGGTTTCTTTCTGGTCAGGTTGCGGTGACATTGCACCTGTGTTGCTTCCCATTTAAAGACAGTATGACAGTGTAGAAATTACAGAAATGTTACAGGAACACTACAGGAACATTTTGTGAATGGGCATCACACATTACGAATGTCAGCAAAAAATGATTTTCCAATGACGTCTAGTGTCATTTCTATAACTACAGCGTATTGTTTACATTGTGAGATGAAAACGAAACTCATACATTAAAACCACTGTTGTGTGTTATATAAACCATTAAAATACTAAATAAAATACCTGTTGACACTTAAAATAATATATAATATATATATAATATATATATATATATATATAAATAAATAAATTAAATAATATAAATGTATTGATATTTTTTTTATTAATTCTTACTGTCAGTAATATTTGTAATATTCGTCTTTGTAACTCTACATACTTCTAATAAAACAACACAATATTAAACATAACAAGAAACAGTAACGTCAGTGCCAGTTACACACAATCTTAATGATTAACTTTGTTTTCAAAGCCAAAATACAAAAACAAATTGCTTGTATTGATCTTAAAATCACTTAATTATCAACACCTGCAAAGAAATGTTTTACTGTTTGTTCTGTAACACTAATATTTGTGTCACAAATTATAATATTGCCCAAACAAGAGATAATTTGTCGGTATTAATCAAATACTATTACAAATACAGTCATATTCTGTATTGTTTAACTTTTCCCTTTTAGTAAAACTTTAAAATGTGTAAATAAAATTCACTGCAAATAAAATTATATCAGTTGACCCAAGTAACTGTGGTAACGAATGGGAACACCTTAAATTAGATCATTACATTATTTTAATAACATTGAAATGATATTTAATCAACCTGACTGTATGTGGTTACTTGTATATTTGGTTACTTGTGTATTTTTAAACAAATCCAGTAGAAATGTACAGAAACGTTTACGCTACGCAGTATATTTTATCATGAAGCCACAAACAGAGGACAGATAAAGTTTATTTAGCGTACAGCGGGGATGATTCTGAGCAAGCGGGGGAGCTTTTTCCTGTGGGCCATTTCCTTTTCCTGTCTCACTCTGACTGACAAAGACCAATGTGGGCCAGCACTTCCTGTTGAGCAGGAAATGGGATCAGCTCTCAGCAAATCTAGACTGCCAACGAAGCGCTGCTGCACAAGACCAGGCGTCAGAAAACAATGTACATCCTCGGGGCATGTAAACAATGTTAGCCGGTCCGATACCTCGAGGACTCAACAAATACAACGCAGAAGATCTTTATGACCACACGTGACATTCTGTTGGGTCAAGCATGAGATGCTTAGTACAAAAAATATGTTGTGTGATTATAAACGGGTCCGCCCACACGTTCCATTTAGCTCTGAATACTGCAGTGAGACTGAAACTAGCGCTGTGTAAAATCCCCATTCCACTCGGGTGGGTGTGTAGGGTGGGGCTGAGGTGTGTCTCTGAGTGGGTCATTACTAATAAACCACAGACCAATCTTCTCATCTGTTCCTGTGTGTGTTTGTGTGTGTGTGTGTGTGTGTGTGTGTGGAAAGCTTTTACTCAGAGGGATGTCAGTTCCTAGAAAAAGGCTGTGACATGATAGCACAAGTTTCCGAGGACAATGGGTACAAATGAGAACTTCACATTTGGATTCAGCATTCAAAACGTGACGTGTCTTTGCAGAGCAGATGGAATTGAGAGTTTCCTATTAGCGTCTTTATTTACACTAAAAATAGCAAAAAATTTACATTTTCAAAAGAAAGTTATAGTGCTTGTGCATTTGCTAAGGGGTTCCGAGTCATTTACAGAACGTTGCTGTGTGGTTTATTAGGTGGTCTAAAAGACTTTTTGGTACCATGCTAAACAGTTGTTAAGGTGTTCCAAGAAACTTTTGGCACGTTGCTATGCAGTTGCTAAGGTTCTAAATGTTTCGTAGCATGTTGCTATATGGCTGTTAAGATGTATTCGAAGAAACTTGCACAATGCTAAGCAGTTGCTAACATGTTGCTAACGAGACCTCTGCTGTGGTGTTTTGGGTCGTTGCTACAGTTGGTGTTTGCTTACGGGACCAAGTCAAAATAGTCCAACCTGAAATCTTTATAATATTATGAGCTCAATAATTGGCACAGGAAGTTACAGTACGTCTAGGTAACCCTAGTATTACCAATAATAAGCATGTGACATTTTACTGCTATTACTGTTTGGCCTCAACAGCCAGGGGCCCTCTCACGCCCTGTATCCCCCACCAACGCCCCCCAGCCAGGGAAGGAAGCACGAGAGAGACGGCTCGGCTCTGGAGCCCACTGTTTATGCAGCAGCATCCTGCCCATCACCCCATTGCCCACCAAAAACACGTACACACACACACATGCAGACGCAAACATGAAAGATCACGCACATTAAAGCTTACACTACCTCCACACACAGACGCTCCAGTGAATAATCAGCTTTCCAACTGGCCCACAGCACAGATTGCCCACAGCACACACTGCCAAAATGTGCAAGACAGCATGGCCCACACATGCTAATCTGTGGTTAAAAATTAACAAAAAACATCCGCGCAAGTACATGACAGATCAGCGTTTAACACAATCTCTTTACCTTACCTCAATTCGCAATAGTAAGTTTATAATTGTGATGTATAATTTCAGTGGTCTGGTCGGATTTCCCAGAAAATTTCTGTAAACAGGAAGAAAAAGATCCAGCTACTATATTGTATGTCTGGTTGCTGAGTATTGTGGAGCATTTGTAGTTTGTTCTTACAATAGTTGTTAAGAATTTAAACTTGTCATCCACATTAAGAAAATAACTCCTGGCCTGCAATTTTATGTTTCAAACAGAGATGGCAGTAGAGAGACTTTAAATAAAGTTTAAACCGATTGAATATTGGGCAGAAAAACATATCGGGTGAAGCTAAATACAGCAGGGCGGAGCTTGATTTTATATCAGGAATTACTTGAATTGAAAGTAGAGAATTGTGTACTAGTGATGTTTGCTAAGGCAAGCATTACTCTTACTACTGCTAAATACTTAGAGTTGTAAGTTTAAACCTAAGCAACTTAGTATGAGATACTTCAGATTGCATAGCTTGTGCTGACTGATGGCCTTATGGTTTTCGCATTGCAAACAAAAAAAGCAACCAATAAAATAGGTTTTTCTTACTGTACTCTTCCAAACTCGCCACTTAGTGTTCGCCCTTACTTAGGATGCTGCCTTAAACAACAGCTGCCTATGTAGGCAGCAGACAGCAAAGTAGATTTTAGAAACAGAGCTTATGTATCTGTTCCTTGGCGGTTCATTTAGGACTGCGCTTCATTGCTGTCGTCAGAATCAATTTTCTGTCTTGCTCTCTTCAACACACTTCAATTTGTGTGTGTGCGTGTGTATCTTTGTGAATCATTTCTGGTGCAGCTGTATATATTTGTTTTGTCTTCAAGCAAAACCCTAAGAGTGAGTCGACTGGAATTGCATGTTTTCTGTAGTTTAAAGCAAGCCAACAGTTTGTTTTTGAAGTACATCAGTGTTTAGCATGTTTTAGTCGCTAGCAGTTCTACACAGAAACCTCTCACACACATTATGAGGTGAGACAGCACTATGGGGTGTGCGGCATCATTTTTGAAGATTAACACGCACACGCTCACTAAAACATGCATAACTGTTAGATCAGCAAGCATGGGCCTGTGTTGACATTAATCATAAGCAAGCGGTACAGTGAAAATAGAAAACCTAGCTTTGATATTCATCCACAATGTGTTTTGAAATGCTGGGTGAGAAAAAAACGGTGTTACTTTGATAATGTAAGTGTGAATAGACAATCACGCACATTGTCCTTTGTAAGTTGGTTTAATTTTGTTAGCAACATACCCAGCTAACAGGGAACGTTCTCTGAACATTGGCTAATGTTTCCAAAATGTTCTGTCAATGTTGTCAAAAACCGTTCTTGCAGTAATGTTAGGGGAATGTTTTTAATGTTATTTATCATGTATATTAAATACGTTATCCATAAGTTGTTAGTGGAATGCTTTAAACATTTTATAGAAAAGTTGAGGAATGTTCTCATAACCAAGCAATAACGGTAATACAATGTCTAACAAACTGGAAGTTTTTAACATTCCTAGAACATTCAAAATAAAAATTTTAACATTGTTACTTAATGGAAACAGTGGTGAAATTTTACAACCTAAAATTGTTAACTTGGTACATGACTTCCTAAAGACTTTTGGGAGATGCTAACTTTATGCTAACTTTGTTGCCATTTTCACCACATGTATGGACAAGGATTGTGTGAGGACAGGAAATGATGACGTAGACGAGGAGGAAGTGTCATCAGGAAATGATGATCACCCGTATGAGGACCACCTCTCAATGTATCAGAGCACACAGACTAACTGCTAAGCCACTGTGCCACCCAAACATGCATGGCTCATCAGTGCATGTCATTCTACAGGAGATCATCTGTAATGCCTTTATTAGTATGTTGTCACATGTTTATCTGACAGCACACATTCAGGAATGCTTGGCATGAATGCAGGTGTGTTCTGTGTGGTGTAGCCAGCCAGTTATAATTCCCTAAAGCATTTTAGATGTGTGTGTGTGTGTGTGTGTGTGTGTGTGAGTGTGTGTGTGAGAGAGTGTGTGTGTGTGTGTCTGTGTGTGTGTGTGTGTGTGTGTGTGTGTGTGTTGACAGTATCATGGCACAGCTTGCTGTGAGAGATGAGCTTGATGAGTCTATATCCTGTTGAACAGTCATGGCGTGAATCACAGCACATTGCTCACAGTGGTCCACATCACTCTGTTTCTCTGCTCCTCTGTGGATCTCGTAGCTTCCCAGCTAACAGGGAATGTTCTCAGAATGTTGGCTAACATTCTTTAAAAGTTTACATTTACATTTAGGCATTTGGCAGACGCTTTTATCCAAAGCGACTTACATTACATTATACTACACATTGATCACTATACATTGAGTATGTGCAATCCCTGGGATCGAACCCATGACCTTGGCGTTGTTAACGCCATGCTCTAACCACTGAGCTACAGGAAAGTTCTATCAAAATGTTTTTCTTAAATAGTTAGTGGAACATTTTAAAAATGTTACAGAATGTTTGAATGATGATGTATAACCAAGCAGTAACGTTAATACAATGTCTAAAAAACTGGACGTTTTGAACATTCCTATAACTTCCAAAATAACATTTTTAACATTTTTGTTACTTTATGGAAACATTACGGAAACCTTCTTACAACCTAAAATTGTTAACTGGGTTGACACGATCTTGTCAAGAGACAGATATTCCTGGGTCAACATAGTTTGTTAACAACATTCCTGTAGAAAACTCATTCCTGCCTCTAATCTTAACTATAACTTATCCCAAAATCAGAAGGAAATTCAACTCTAGTTGTTTGCCTAGCCTTTACATTAACTGTAAACTAATCTGAATGGTTGATTGGAATGTTGTCCCAGGATCAGCAATGATTATTGTTATGACTATTCAAGATACACATTTTATTTATTGGTGTGTTACCTTGGAATCAAACCCATGACCTTGGTGTTGCTAGCACCATGTTGCAGGTGTTGAGCTGCAGGATTAACCTTTTTAATGACCCTTAATATGTCCAGCCCATTCGCTGCTTTATGAAATAACTTAAACATGAAACATGAAGACTGAATCTACCAATTTAACTTAATACTAATCAACCATTAGTCAATTTGTCACCTGAATAGTCATAAGCCAACCTGATAGGGTTCATAATACCCCCCATACTGATTATTATTAGTATTCTGACAGTGTACGGCTTCACAATTTGAGCTTTTTAAAAGGTCATTTAACTCCTCAGAGGGAGTCATTCTGAAACTCTGATGTCAGTCAGATCAGACGTGCCACAGAGATCTTCTGTATTTTTAGAACTTTACAGTTCAACTGTTTTTCTATGAAACACAGCAGATTGTATCACTAAAGACTTAAATTAAATAGGCGCTGTTGCCTGAGGTGATATTGGTGCATACACAAGTTTTCCGTGAGATGAACTGTATAAAATAATATCCAAATGAATTACTTTTAATTATTATTTTTTTACCCCATTGACAACTTAATTCAAGATACACTTAGATTGTTTTTATCATCTTGCTTAATGATGCTTAAGGATTAATGAGGCTTATGGGTATTTTGACTGTAAAACAAAACACAAACAGATTTTTTTGCAGCGTACAAACGTTTTTTCACAAACATTCACATTCACATTCACAGCTTTCTAGCATCCAACACGCACACCAACCCGACACATCATCAGAGGTGTCGTTTGCGTCACGGGCCGACGGAGCAGTCAGCACATTCATTTACCGAAGAACAGAAGAAGACAAACACCTCGCTTGCTCCTCTCGCTGTTTTCCCAGTTCATCAGGGACATCTTGCTAATGTGTGAAGAAACAGACTGATCCAAAACTGTATCCGCGTGGCCTCGGCACACGGTTGCAGGCAGACAGTGGAAATGCAGGAGTGCTTTGAGCTGTTTGTTTGGAACGTGTTTGTTTGCTGTAAATGAGATTTGTCATTGTCACCCATCTGTCCCCTCACGTAGCAAACAGGAAGTGACCGGTTTACTTCATTATTACTCACACACACACTGCTGTTACTAACCTCTGAAAGCTTTATTTGTAGAGCAGCGCACAGTCTCGCCTCATGTACGGCAGTACAGCTTGTCTCTGTGCAAAAACCCATTTTGGCATTAAGAAACGTTTCATAAGATTGTTTCATGGTGTTGTGGATTTTAGTCCATTAGTTTGGAAAGCAGTGTAAGTGCAATTTCCCAAAACCTCACAAGAACATGTTTTGGTCAAAATCAAAAGCATTACATTTTGTGCAAGAAAAATAAATTAATTTTAGGACTAAGTTTGATTAGATTATGACTTATTATGACAATGAGCCCCTCCCATTATTGTTATGCAAAAACATATATGAAATAAAGGCAATTCTCAATGGTAATTAATAGTAACCATAAGAAAATAATTCTCTTTTCTAAAACTTAGTAAAACTTGCAAAAAACTTGATGAATTCTGGTAATTAGAAATGAACAGAAAACTCTATTTCCACTTCATTTTAAACAGACTTGAAAGCGGATTGTACGCACTCTCTCCGTCAGAGCTTTATGTAGTGTGTCAGTGCACTAAGCCTTACCTCTGATCACCACAAATAGCTGTGTCTTTTACCTCACCACAGGGTGAGTCAGTGATGGCCTTGCAGGCTGGTCTAGGATCAGTGGTATTGATTCTTTCTTCTGGGCTGAGAAATGAGTGTCTATTTGATACTAGATGAGCTTTTTAAAGGGGAGGAGCTTACAGGATGTTTTGCATGGACGTCATGACCTCATCTGTCAGTCATTGCATGGCAACAGTGACGTCTTGGCCAAGATGAAGGACTGACATTATCTGAGGTGTCACCTTGACACAATGACCTCACTTCAGTATGCTGGCTATAATTCTCAATGTATATTTATAACGCACAAATAGCTACATTTCAAAAGACAAAATAGTGTATTGACTTTTTTTGTAGTGGATATTTTTACCTTATCAGATAAACATCAGATAGACTTACATGACAAAGACCATTACACGGTGTATGACTGAAATAGCTGCCCAGATGCATTGCAAAGATGGCCGCAGAGTGTGGAGGCTGTCTTAAAGGGATTTTGGCTGCACTGTATATTTTAGTGAAGAGTCAAGCATTGCCTAGTATATCTAACTTACTGACTAAAAAGAATACGTTGTTAAGCAGCTAGTTATACAGAAATCGGTGTCCGGGTCAAGGGTTCGAGTAGAGAGGAAATGAGGAAGCATCTATTTGAGTTTCGAGAAGCACCCACAGTTCCTACTGCCAGTGCAAATACACACAAGGAAATGACCAAGGGAGAATTTAGTTCTCAGGAGGTCACCCTAGTTCCAGGTTCCTATAACTTAGTTCCTATAACTACGCAGTTCGTCACTCATGTCAGTCCACAGGCATGTATATGACTCATAAAACACGTGCACTGCTGAAATGATTGCTGATGCAAGAGCAGTTATTGCTTGCGTCTGAATATTAAACCCGTATAATGAGTCATATGAAAGAGGGCTCTGTAGGAAGTGATACGACACGCCGGGAGCTGCCAATCAATTCGTGCAGTCTGTAATTGCAGTGACACGCGTAAATCAAACGCTCAGCAGCCCGTAATGCGTAATTATTTAAATATATAGAAAGACGCACCAGTTGGTCTGTCTGCAGGCCTACATTGTGTCAAATAGTCTCGGTCCGTATTATATCCTAACAACCTAACAATCCAAAAGCAGAGGCGCCATCTTGTGGTTATCATATGCTATAGGTTAAAAAAATTCAGCGTTGCCTTTAGAGAAATGACAAAAATGGGTAAAATATATTCCCAAGGAAAACACCAAGTCCAAAATAATTAATACAAATGAGCAACTATTTGCCATTTGGAAAAGGGACATGGATATTAAATACTAAGAAACTCAAAATGTATTTAAATGCATGCATACACGCAGCTTTCAATGACACCTCCGCAGTCCACTGTTTTACAGCACGTTTCCCTGCTGTTATGTAATGCAGCTCATGACCTCCAGGTGGAGCCATTAGCTTGTCATTTGTCAGTACATTTCGCAACCATCTCTCAAAACTCTGCTGTAGACACACGGTTTCAAAAACGTGAGATCCTCCACATGAATCTTTAACTTTCACAGCTTTATGCGTTATGCATACATACATATATATTTAAGCACATTTATTATACGGAATATAAATTATTTAAATTTAATACTTTAGTCAAATATATGTAATATAATCTTACAAATATAGCTGCGCAGTTTAAAAAACACGTTTATTTAACTTTAATATGTAATAAAATAAATCCAATTTCCTCTCGAATCGTCCATTAATGAATAATATATGAAAAATAATGGCTCCGATTCCACAGTGATAATCTTGCTAACAGTATAAAAGTACAATTGCATGTTAGGACGCATCATCACAAACCTTTTCTACAAGAGCGTGAGAATGTGATAAATTATGGTGCTCAGTTTATCAACAACTGACACTGTGCTCCTGCAAACACGCTGAAGTCACGGTACTTCCTGCCATAAACCGCTGCAGATCTGTATAACATGAGAATTCACACACGCCGCTACGCTCTGCGTGTGACGTCAATCCGTATCATTTCGACGTTAGCGCGACGCTGCTGACCTCACGCGGCGTTCGGCGCAACTGCACGTGAACCGCAGTTCAAAAGCGCTCGTGCTCTCTGGGCTAAACGTGCAGAGGAATTGAATGAAAGTAGCAGATTGGGCGTAACTTTACACACGCTTTACAGGTAATCGTCTTTTAATACGCTTTATTTATTAACGCGACTTGTCTGTTATTTAAACCTGTAGTAGTTTACACGGACTGTCATCGCTGTGGTTAATGCAAACGCGTGCGTTTATACGGGAGAAAATGCGCGCATGCTTTCACTTGCGTTCTGGTGCAGTCAAGTGATGCATTTACGATGCGATACGTTTTTTGACGTGGATAAACAGATGCTGTCTGACGTAAAACAATAACGACCGGGCTAAAGTTGTTAGTGGTTGTAATAGTTTAGTGTATACTCTCCCCCGCCATAGTTAGCAGGCAGTGTCTGTGTGTAATCACTGTGTTGTGGTTTGATGCAGTACATAAATCAGAGGAATGTATGCGCATGGCTTACTTGCGGTAAATTGGACATAATAAAATATCCAGGTTGTGTGTTTACAGAACTGGTGAATTGTAAACAGCTAAAGGCATGAATTTATTCATACTTCTAAGATTTATGCATTATGGTAATTTTATTTTATTCGAAGTTTAGAGATTGATAATTAATGTCAGTTTTATCAAGCTTGTATAAAGATAAACTGTTTAAGATAAACAGTTTAACTGGTCTGCAGGGCAAGAAGATCAACAAGGCATGACGTGCAAAATAAAAGCTTGCATTAATAAAAGCCTTTGTTAATATTTTCTTTAAGCCCAAACTTCTGCCCTGTTAATTTCACTTCTACTCACTAAACATTCAGATGTATAGTTAAACATTAACACACCTGCAGTTTCGGGCATCATAGGAATGTTACATACCCAAAAATCTGCATTGGTAGGCGCCTGGGATTTGACACCCATCCAATGTTAATACGTACTCTGACCTTTTGGAACAGATTTGACCACTGCCCACACATAGCCCTTAAGATAACGACATAAAGCACAGAAGCCATTTTAACACAGTAAAATGCATTAAACACAACTCTTATTGGTTGCTAAAAAACAGACAGTCAGATTAGCAAAACAAATAAAAATAAACAGGCATTTTAGGGTATGTGTAGAATTTCACGATTGACAGTTATTCCAATACAACGGGAATCGGCAGCTAATTCTGTGGTCTGAGTTCTGTGATTGCAGATTCCTTGTGAGTGTTATGAAGTATATGAGCATTATAGTTCTTGTTAGCTCAACTAATAGAGGATCGTGCATGCAACGCCACAAGTGTGGGTTCAAATCCCCAGGGGACACATACTGATAAAACGCACATCTTGAATGCACTGTAATTCATTTTGGATAAATGCATCTGCCCAAATTGTTTTAATGTAAATATAATATAAATGTCATGTGTTCTGTAGTCTCTGTTCTGTCCCTGAGGAAATAAAAAGATAGACTGTTTATATGGTCCTGCTCTGCGGGTTCGTCCACCTCTGACTGTCTTAACACTTATTTTTTTATAAGGAGCACATAAATATTGCAGATGAACTCCTGTAAACTCTCACTGGTTTTCTTTATTGTGTGTGTGTGTCTGAGTGTTTGAATATGTGGCATATAAGCACACAAATGCGTATAATAACATGCATATAATAACATATAACAACGTAATAGCATAAACATGGTTTATGGGGACACTTCCTGTGCCTCAAACTAAATCACATGTTAAAAACATGGTATTTTTTTGTTAATTAAATTATGTGTGAAAAAGTGTTCTGTGAGGGTTAGGTTTAGAAGCTAGGGTTAGTTCTAGGTGATACAGTTTGTACAGCTTAAAAAACATTGCTATGAAGAGTCCTTATAAAGCCGTGTGTGTGTGTGTGTATGTGTGTGTGTATGTGTGTGTATGTGTGTGTATGTGTGTGTATGTGTGTGTGTATGTGTGTGTGTATGTGTGTGTATGTGTGTGTATGTGTGTGTATGTGTGTGTGTGTTTGTGTGTGTGTGTGTGCGGACAGAATATGTGTAACGGCTGGAGTAAGAAATCAAGTCTCAAGAAGTCTCTTTTATTTGACCCTGTCTATTCAATAAGCATGACTTCATTATTACCTCACAATTCTCCATTAGCACTCATCAAAAACATATGAGCTCCACATGCTGACTGCATTCGGCCATGGAAACTTTCTTTTGTTTTAAATGTCTGTGTTGCTTTTCTTTAGCGAGTCGCTCTTACTTTCTTTGGTCTTGCCGCTCCACGTGCATCTGATTTGTAGTTTCTGTTTCATTTCCCTTTTTATTTCACCATTTGCACGCTTAACAGTAAGCAGAAGTCACATACAAAGTTAAGAACCGCTTTATGTAAAGCTGTACTCACTGTAGAGGTGTTTTGAACAAGGCAGTCATCGACCAGTGAGATTTCCTGACAGACAGGTCCAGTTGTGCTTTGAGAAATCCAAAGTGTTGTATTCAAAGTGTCACTTTTATATTGTGCGTTTACCCAAACACTCCTTTAACTGATCAATTTTCAGTTGACTTGGAGTTATTCCAAGATGTTTCAAGATAAAAGACAGATAAAAGACAAAGTCCATGAACTGCAGTCAGAACAAAAATGAAGTGTGTGGGGTTTTTTTTTATGCTGTACTAGTGTCTCCTAGTTTACACTGTGTGGAAATCAGCCTGTGACTGTCTTTCTTATCTCTGTATATTGATCTGGTATAAAAGTGTTATAATGGCAAAAGTAAAGAAAGTTACACATCATCTTTGACTAGTTTTACAAACATAGAACCTAATTGGAGACAGACACGTTGACTCTAGATTCCTGCAGTCTACCAGTCAAACACAAGATTTATAAACCCGCAGTTTCCACATAATGTTCAGCGGGATTGTTTAATTATAGCTAAACGAGTTAAATGATGTAAAACGTCAACATAAAAACAAGCAGAGCATCTGGGACTGTCACTTGAGGAGCTGGTGTGGGATATGACAGCATCGTTGTGTGAGTGCTTGGAGTGATGTCTCTGTGGGCTTGGGGTCAGAATAATCTCTCCATACATGTGTGGGTGGGAACGGGCCCTACAGAGATGGTTCTCACACTGAAAACACTGAAACTCTGTCCCACCACAGGAAATGAGGACCCCGTGGGGCCGAATTGGATGCGATACAGAGGGCCTGTTTCACAGACTGTGTCTGGCATGAGAGGTCTTTTCCATGCAGAATCGCCATTGACATTGTCCTGTGACTGTCAATGTCCTCTTAAACTCTCAGTGTCGGCGTGATGAGTTTCCAGCTTCAAGTCATTTTGCTGTCCCCACTGAAAGAGATATGCCACTTGACGTGACAAAAATAACAGCCAATCAGAACTAAGCTGTCACAGTCAATAAAGGATTAGTTGTGACTGGTCAGAACTTGTTTGATGGTTAATATAAACCTACTGCTGTGTGGAATGAAATTCTGAACCAGTACATACAATCAAGCAACAGAAATTAAAACTACAACAACATCATTTTTGTCGCTTGTCAATTATAGCTGGTTAAGACAAAAAATAAAGAGGGTTTAGTTGTTTTAGGAAGATGTGCTGCCCTTGGTTACAAAACGTTGTTAAACAAGGCTTTATATGTTTCCTTGGTTTCCTTACATCTTCTAAACCCAGTTTTTGGACTGTGAGAATGAATATCTGCAGGATTCATGGTTGGTTCCCCTACTGGAGTGGCACTCGAGGCCCCTCCAGTCCAACCGAATTCCTGTGAGCAGAGAATCCATTTGTATTGATATTAGCAGCTCTTCTCCTGTCTGTCCATCAAAAGGGAAATAAGACAGAAAGAGATGCCAGAAACGGACTCCAGTGAGTTGAAAATGACTGGTGTTCCTACCAGTATTGTGCATGCTTTTTACACAGTAGTTAGACCACATAAAATAAATAGAACAGTACAAAAATGTAAAGTTTATCTTTAACTGAAAATGGATTGTTTGTGCTTAGAAATGGGATCGCTCTGAACATCTTTCATTGTGGCGGGTGGTATTGGGCGGGACATGGCTGTGGTTTGACAGTTGCTAATGTGAGGGGCTCCAGGGGGTGTGTCTGATGGGAATGCATTAGTAAAAATGTTCCAGGTCAGGAGTTTAATTGGACCAATCACTGTCATTTCACATCTGAGAGCAGCAAAATCACTCCCAGATGGGCTTGTTGCAAACGAGGGCTGAAATACCAAGATTTGGTTAGTAACCCTGTAAACCAAAATATGGGGTTAAGCAAAATGTTATCACTGGTTTGGCAAACTAGTTGTTTTTTGTTCATTTGAGATGCGAATCCTAATGAATTTAATGATTTATATAATTTGTTCTATAATTTAACTAATTTAATAATTAGTTGTAAGTCTACAAAGTAAAGAAATACTAAACAAACACAGTAACAGTTCTTGGTTTGAGTCTTTAAACCGTTTTATAAACCGTACACTATAAACCGCTCTGATTTAGTCAGTTAGTAATCCGGCTGAAACCAATTTGTTTTTGACCATTTTATTAAAAACAAATGGCTCACAGTTGTCTTCTATGAATTGGACTCCACGAAAATTGTTCAATACCAGTATTTTTATTTTGTCAAATCTCAACTCATGCTATTTACCATTGTATGCTTAGATCCAATGTGATGTCTGTTTTTCATCAGCATTTGTAGAAGTTCATTTAAAGTGGAAGACATTCATTGCTGTGCATGTGTTATATATGGAGCTATGATGACCCTGTCAGGTACAGACCCCTATTACATAGTCCCATCAATGTGACCCTTTTAGTGTTTAATTTTAATGATAAAGACATTGATGTCATGTTGATGTCAGCAGTTATGTCATTTCCAGTCTGAATAGACCACGAGCCTTTATCACAGTTTTAAAAGCAACGCCCTGTGCCTTTAAACTCCCTAGGGGGTCTGTTTGTCCAGCATTAAAATGTTCCCTCTTTGTTCCCACTGTGATGCTGCACAGTTTCCCGTAGACATCCAGCAACTCCTGTCTCTAGTTGATATATTGGTGGCATTTGTTTAAATTAACATGTCAGATTCCAAAGAGTCTGTTTTTTGATGAGTCTGCTTTAATATTCACAGTATTCAGCTCCAGTTTAAATCACACAGTGAGGGTCAGCGAATTCCGAGATTGAGACTTTAAATCAAGAGGGTTTAGAGGAAGTGAGGTTGAGCTCTCGTGGGTGAGGTTGGTTTACCCAAGGAAGAGAACAAAATGCGGTTTGGTGTTAGATTAGATTTACAACACTCACTTAAGTTCTCTGAAGACATCCTCCCTGAAGTGAGAGAAGTTCAAGACAAGACAAAGTGTGAATTCCCGGTGAACGGTAAACGTTCTCTGAAAGTTCTTTCAAAGATATTAAAAACGTTTTTGCAGTAACGTAAGTAGAAAGTGGCTTTTAAAAGTGGTTTTTTATCTTATAAAAAATATTTTAAGTAGTTAGTGGAACTTAAAAATATAATAAAAACAGAATTAAAAAATGTTTTACTAGTGTTCTTATAACCAAAAATAACATCAATACCACAATACAATAAGTACAAAGAAACTGACAGTTTTAACATTTTAAAATTTTTGTTACTTGGAAATGTAATGGAAACAGTAGGGAAACATTATTACTACCTAAAATTTTGGGTTGTCAAGCTAATCTTCAGCTTGAGTCAGTTTGTCATGGAGTTCCCTGGAATTAGGGCACATATGATTTTTTTTGTGTATGTGTATTGTGTATTTTAAGTCAGGGTCAGAGGCTGGTACTGTGTCATGGTTATATACAAACCAGAGTGCACGTGCTAAAGAAGATATACATGTTGTCAGCTATCTATGCCTCACTCCAGCTGAAACGGCTTGAATTTCCAGAAATGTGCATGACAGCAAGTGTGCAACCACCTCACAGTTACGTGTGTGTATGCGTGTATGCGTGTGTGTTTGCAGGTCTAATCTGGATCAGTAGAGAAGATTTTTGTAGATTTTATTTACAGTTTCTGTCTGTTATGTAGAATATTGCAAAACAGCGTTTCGTTCCTGTTTTTTCATTGTGCCTCTTTTAGTGTATACACAGAAAAAAGATCAAAGTTCCTGTAAACATAGTTTAATAAGGATTGTGATACAACTATACATGCACTTAATATACATAAAACTTTTTTGAACAAAAGTATCTTTTGGGTTTTGTTTAATAGGTGTGTGGTGTGTGTGTGTGGTGTGTGTGTGTGTGTGGTGTGTGTGTGTGGTGTGTGTGTGTGGTGTGTGTGTGTGGTGTGTGTGTGTGGTGTGTGTGTGTGTGTGGTGTGTGTGTGTGGTGTGTGTCTAACTCTGAGGGTGGAGTGTGGCATACAGCCCACAAAGGAAATAAGCTCTATCGCATTGATTGCTCAAAACATGTAAAATAATAACCTAAATATAACATCTCCGCTGACAGGGTGGACACACCCTACTTCTAGTTCCTGTTATCAAGTGCTGTGCTGAATCACAGTCCTATATTCCCAGATATATATATCACAAATATTTATTTGCTTTTAGGACAGTAAAAGTATTTTTCTTTTGCTATTTTTTTAGCTATTTTTGTCCCACATTTGTGGCAAATGGTGCAGGACATTTTGGTACTTGCAGTATCTTATTTTTTGGGGCATGCTGCTTGGAAAAATACACACAAATATGACGATTCATGTTGATTTTGTTCCTTATATTTCTGGTATTAAGACGGCAATACAAAAATATTTCACACGTCACCTAGTTAAAAATCTGATGCCTAATATTCCACTAAGGTAAAGTCAGAACAAATGTTTAGATTAGTAGATGGTTAGTACCAGGTATAAAGTTGCCAGCGAACTCTTATTTGTGTACGTTTTATTTGCCCACCAAGCCAATTTTGAGTTGCTAGGTTCAGACCCTGTTTACAAAATCACATTAGCGTTTGGGTTCATATGACCAGCTTTGATGTTTAATTCTGTCAGGCATCAAATACGAAAACAAAGCTGAAGGTCACTTTTGAAATTATACTTCAGTTTCCTAGGTTTAACGTGTACATTTAGGTTGAAGAATACACTAACTAAATTCATGAACGTTTATTAAAGAGGTCTTTGTTTATTAGGAATTAAGAAACATTTCCTAATTTCTGGTGTTCAATATTTCGGCAGTAATGTAAACTACCAGTCATGTTTCTTCCTCTGTAGTTACATGTAGTTACAAGGTCGTTCTATTTAAACTGTTAATGATTGTGTTTATAGTACAGTAGATATTTAAAAATGCGTTAGTCCATGTTTAGGGACCATTAGGATCATGTTCACTACTGAGTGTTGAAATAAGACCCCTGAAACCGTCAGAGGTTCACACTACAGCCAAGCAGTAGATGCACGTCCACTCTCATTCTGAATGCATGGCATTCCCATCTAATGCTGGACCTTTCTAGCCCGGGTCAAGTTTCTCAGAGATACAAGCTGTGCTGTTCAAATACCTGATAAAAATATCTGCCTTTCATTCGGTGTAAAATGACATAAACCGTGTGGTCGCAACACAACGTCAACACCAAGCATTGAGACTGTAGTTTTTGGTTCCAGGCTGTGTGTTTTCCAGCTTCTATAGAAGAGATGTAGCTACTTTTTTTCCAGACGGTTGCACCTTGTCATAACAAATAAAGTTTGCTTGTTGTACCGGCAGTTTTTGGCCTGCGGTCCTGTTGCAGTGGTTGGTGTAGGTTTGTGTGGCCGATGTGGTTGAAGGTTACGATGGCCTCAGTCTCGCACAGATTCTCTTGGCATCCAATCACGGCAGAGCTTCACGATGCCCACAGTCATTGCCCGGTTTGGAGAGAATATATTTCGGTTGCTTGCTAATACCTGCCTCAAACACAACAACTTATCTTTTTAAGGATTCAGCGGCATGAATCCCAGATTCCTCTGCCAATTTGGGAGCGTGTGCTTATTTGGACGTGGGGAACTTTCGGAATTTTGGTTTCAGCTGTCCAGTCAGATTGTGGAATTGAACTTCTTGCCATTTTTATGTGCAAAATGCATTCAAGTGATCTGTGGCTAGGCAGAAGTTAAAAGCCAGTCGGATATTGCAGTGTGACCGGGTTTGGAAAGTTCTGTTGTGAGTTTTTATTTTGCTAAGCACTGTTCACAGGGAACGTGACTTGAGTTGCGTTACACTGTAGTAATATTCTGCCTCGTTGCTAAACAGGACATGAACATTTGAAACATTTAAAGAGAAAATGGAGGGCAATATTCTTTCATAATGACTGAGAAGCACTCTTCCCTCAGTTCCTCACCACTTAGAGGCTGCTAGCTAGATGTGGCAATTTAGTCAAGGTCTCGATTTAGTCTCAGAATGACTCATTTTGGAACAGTAGGTTTTGACTGCCTGAGTTCTTAACTTTAATGGTGGTAGATGTCCCACACAGTGTTTTACAATGTTTTGACTGCTATTTTGTAGTCATACATTTCTGCCATTTGAAACGTGGTCAGAGTTTCTAACGTTATCACCTTGGAAAAAATCTCAAACACTCTCTTAGTTTTAATTGGTTCTGGTTTAAGGCAGTTATTGCCGGCCAACAGACACAACGGCTTTCTGGTGTCGAGCCACTATCCCTGTGTGACTCTTTCATTTATTGAACCGACCACCATCGATCATGCGCTGTCATGGGTCGCCGTGGTATCACAACGTTGGTATTTTGACAGCCAGAACACATCAGCCCCCTCCCAGAGAAAAGCTGATATTATTGTCTAGAGTCTCCTGCTGTTTGGTGTGCACTCAAGGTTTGTCTTAACTACTCCTGCACTTATGAATTTGTGAAATACAGGGCTTGTCTCAAAAATACAGTCTTGACTCCAAAATTTGATTGCCTTTGCTGTACCTCTTGAAATTTGCCTGTTTGGATGTTTTTAGTGTGTTTGTAAAAATGATGGCGCACAGTGGACGTCCGCATAGTGCACAAATTAGTACAATATAGTACAATAGTGAGGACCTCCTGGACTGTTCTTAAAGGGATAGCACACCTGACAATAAACATTTTTGTGACTTTGCGTATTAATTTCCTCTTTCACGGAGCACAGAAGAATCTTTTAGTGACCATACAGTATGTAGTAACCTTTCTATGCACTTTTATAATAGATTTTTGGTGCTTCTGGGCTTGACGGCCACTGTATAGAAAAATAAAATTGGCCAAAATTTGGCCCAAGCTATTATATTATATTTGAATTTATAGCTAAACAAACTCTCACATATATAGAATTGTCCTATTGTCCTAACAGTGTTTTCCTAATGGTGGGACACGCACTGTTCACTGTGAGATAGTGGAGGCCCGCAGACCCGCGGATTATCAAAACACTCCTCCTATCAAAATTTCCACTGAGGATGTGCGGTTTCACAAAAACAGATAGCAGGTTTGTGCGTGCGTGTGTATACACAATACACTGTAGACCAGTATGTTTGTCTGGCTTCATTCTTTAAGCGTGTGCTTGAATGACACGCATGCTCTGCCACTTGTGCGCTCCACAACAGGAACAGGAAGCGCAGTCCGTTTCCTCTTCTCGATTAAGCGGACAGGAAGTACTGTTTCTTCTTTGACAGGTCGGATTGGGATGGTCTCACGGGGCATAAAGCTGACACAACAGGCTTTTGATGAAAGACAATGTCAATGGTGTCACTTCTCCTGAATTTGTCTTTTGTCAGTGAATTGTATGTGGGTCATCACATGATCTAAGGGAACAGTCATTGTGATATTCTGTTCTGAGAAGAAAGGGAAACCAGTGACCCTGTGATGTCACAAGTTGGGTCTCCGTGGTGACAGCGGTCAATGGATGGATCTGATGCACGGCCAGTGTCACGCAATCCTAAAACGATGATTTAAACTGGTTTTCTGCTACATGTACATGCTTACATGTTTGATTCCCAATGCCACAAAGAGGATGAGATGCGACTGTCGTTCTCAAAACGTTGTTTAATTGACAATATCGTGAAGATTTAAGACCCTATTTTTGAGAGAAACCAGAAAGGCCACACAGACCCTCAAAGAACTCAGTTGAGGGGAAAATCCCATCAAATTGACCTTGTCTAGACCCCGTGGGGAGTTCCGCAATATATGATAAGTATCTTTATCGTCTGTACCCACACATCTGTCCAAACACAGCTTGGGTCAGTCGACCACACAGTGGGCAGTAGCTAAAAGTAGTAAATTTGATCTTGTACGATTTTGTTGATCTCACAGATACCAAAGACAGAAATCTAGAATTTTTCTGCATCATTAGATCCCACAATGCCTAGCAAAATTCCGGAACCACAAGCCACAGATAATTCTATTTACAGATGGGGTTCAGGGTCACTTAGATAACACAAGTACTTGCATAATTATGTCTGGCCTGTGTCGTGCTAGACACAGCTGGTGGCCTTAGAATCTTGGTGAGTGCTGCTCTACTCCATACTGAAGCATGCTAGTCGCATTTCTGATGCAGTTGACAAAATTAGCCTCTAGAACTGAAGGGCCGACTAGATTTTGGGGTCTTATTGTGTACCAGAGGACCATCGCCTAAGTTTTTAAACAGCAGCCTGTGCCCTTAGCAGGCAACGAGATGGTTACGCAACACTGAATTGTTAGTGTGATTGATTCAGGCAGACCTGTCCAAAATCCACACAGACTCTCTGCTGTGTTTGGCTGTTTTTTTTTCAAACTGTGCATCAGGAGGGCTATGAAGACTGACTCCGCTGTGTTGGGATTTTGTGGTACTTGCTAACAGAGCAAGTAAAATATCCCACATCATACTTAACCCAGCTAAAAAGAACCATTGTACTATTGAATAAAGGAATCATTGCATTGTATTTAACTGTATTTAACCACCAGGCATTCAATGCGTTGTCACAATAAATTATGACAACACATATTTGCATTAGTCTGGGAGATACAGGGGTTAACATCTGATACAGTCTATTCATGGTGGTCAGACTTGGCCTAAAGCCAAGGACGTGATCAAAGAACAGACAGGAAGTCCAATTTAAATGTCTAGCAACTTGTGCTTCATGGAATAACGGGCAGATGAGCGTTCAGTAAACCATCTCAATATGTGACTGCTGTTGCTTTGCCAGAACAGATGTTCCCTGGGAATCTCTTGGGAATTTTTGCCAAATGCATAAATGGGAATCTCTTTAATAAATGATAAATCCCTGCAGGACTTTGCAGTGATTGACAAGCTCTGAACATATGAATGTCATTAAACGAATGTTTGCCAGACTATCTCCCTTTAGTATGGAGATGAATTTCTGTTCCATTAGCAGTTGATACAAACCTCTATATCAAACCTTTTGTCTACACCCATACATACACCGCACGCCACAATTGGATTAATCTAAATTATGTTAAGGGATTGGGCAACATTTGTTGTATCTCCCAATAAAACATCCCTTTTGTAGTTTTTCTGTAAAATATTTTTTTGTTGAAGTTGCCAAGGGTGGATGATATTTGGTATTGTATTACAAAACTATACAGCACAAAGGGTATAGCAGAACATCCACTGTTTGAAATCACAATCTGTATTTTGGCACTGCCCAATTTTCAAAATACTTTGAAAATATCCTGTTTCTCCTTGTAATACGTCATGGAAATAAAGTGGGTTTAATGTTGACTGTTCAGCTACTGTAGGTGGCTTTATCTTCTAGCTGTAAATTCTTATTTATTCAACAGTTGAGCCAACAAGATTCACTCGTCCATTATCACAGCGCAGCAGCCTGTACAAAATGAAGAGATCTGCCAGATTCATAAATAATTATAACTGTACATCATGCTTTTGTTTGCTGACTGCGCTTGGCAAACAAAGTTTAATGGCCCATTGCTGACGCAACGAAACACGCTGGCGAACCAGAGACGAGAACCTGCTGTTTAACCTGCCGGAGTGCGGAAAGAGATGATTTCTGATGTGGCGAGTCAGAGTCCCCTGGGAAGAACAAGCCCAATGGTGACGTAAAGCTCTGTGTGTAGTGTACATAGCTGAGCCTCCCACATATACAAACACTCAGTGTAGATGAGGGGAGAGGTCGTTTCATCTCACAGCTGGAGCAGATGGGCTGGAGACCTTTCCCTTGAATGAAAGGATATAATTTAAAAACAAACAGCATGTGGTGTATGTATGGGTGTTTCCTAACCCCATAAATAACTGCTATATCTTTTGTCTCTTTAATTTTTGTTTTGATGAAACACAGACCTGTTTCCAAGAAAAGATTTAACCTTCATAAAGAACTTGGGCTTTGCTTATAGCAAATACTATAAAATGTAATAAATTTATTCTTGGTCATAACACACGATTTCTAAAGTCATTAGGCTAGCTTTAGTTTAGCATCCATTCATGGCCCAAGACTAGAGAGCTTAACATTCACATGGTTTGAAGTAGGTTATATGGACGTTATAAAAGTTACGACACCCCTTTACATTTTATTTCACCCCTTTTACTTTTGTTTTAACTGGCTTTATTCTCTTGATTATAGTGGAAACAAATCTTAATGCTAAACTATGCAGTGACGTTCTGCGATTCCAACTTTGTAGCATGAATCTGGGGAGGGCCCTTTCTGGTCCAAACAAACAGCAGTACCTGTGTACAAAGCAGGTCCACAAAAGCACAAAATGCATAACATTAAGTTTTGGCCTTACAGAAGTTACTGAAATGGCTAAACCGTGTCAATATACTTTTGGTCCTATATTACATGCGGTCCAGGTTGTCTTATATTAGGTAGTTTATACATAATCATCTCTGTGAACGGCTGTTGGACACATGACCTGTCTGTTCAGATGGGTCTGTTTTGGGTGATGTGATACACACAGATTTCCTGTAAAGCATGACATGCACACACACACCCAAACACAGATGGATGGAGCAACAGTGTGTGACCTTTTCATGCACCGTTGAAGAATCGGGCTCCTCTCTTTCTGGCGGTGAATTATCTTTGTTTTAACTGTGCCAACGATTTGCAAAATGTCTTATTGGAGCACATAAGTACAAAAACACCTTAAACTTTCCTTTAAACCGCACAACGCATCCTCCAAACACATTTATAATGATCACAGTTTAAGATTATACGATTATTTACACAGTTTAATATTAAAAACTTTAATGTTTCCTTTGCCCATATTAGACAATTTATTGATGCACATTTCACTGTGGGCTTTCACCGGCTGAAGTCATTTAAAAAAATAACTCTGTTAATACCTTCTGTAGAATGAGGCTTAATTCTATTAGGAAATAGAGTTACTTTTACCCAGCTGCCTGGGTTCTGCATCTCTCAAAGTCCTGACTGAAGGGATTTTATTCATGAGTTTGATTCATACAGGCAACATTATGTACCATAATGCAGTTTATTTTGTTGACATGCGTGTCTGCCCACGTGTCCATCTTCCTTAGTTTTTGTAGTCCGCTTGGAATCAAAGGTTTGTTTTTAGAATACTGGATTAATACTAATGCTTTTGAGGCTAAAACAACGATTGGGTCAAATCAAAATTAAATAAAATTGTGTGTGTGTGTATATACACGCAAACACTATTTAATTTTGATTTTATCCAATCTAATATATATATATATGTTTGTGTATATGTATATGTATATGTTTTTTATATATATATATAATTCTGAGTGCACAAGTTATTGTTTTTTAGGATCCAAAGAGTTTTTCAGTTCACCCTCTTTATTTTTGTATTTAATGACTAGGGGATTGTGTAGTACATTTTTAATCCCCTGGCATTCGCATGCACATTCCAAGCATTTCAGAAGGAAGATAACATTGTACATCCGATCCGGAAGAAAGTTCAGATAGAGAAATCTTTCTGTATCTGCTATTGTCTTGTTGGCTTTCAGCTTTTTGGCACAGCTTCTGCTACTAGATGAATGAACGTGATGATCTTTGTGTTTATTTTAGGTGTCACCGCAGCTAACAGGAGGTGTGGTCTCAGGCTCCCAGCAGGTAAGACTATATAAAGCTCCTCCCACAGTGAGTCCTTGAACTGCTGCCCGACTCGTGACATCTTCCCATGCAGCGCACGGCGAGTCGAGCCCTCGGGTTACGACCTTGAGTTAAATCTGGAGATTCTTTTTGGATCAGAAGGTTACAGGGGTGGAAAAAATGTCTAAAGGGAATTTGCTACAGGTGGATGGAAAAAATGTAGAATGCAATTGTATGACGTTGACACCAATATCTCGTGAGAAAGTGACCTGATGTAATTGCTACATAAATAGGTTTTGTATACAAGTCTTTAAAAACACCAGGTCAGGTTTTTGATTCGTTAACCTGCATTAAATTGCTAGTGAGGATGAAAAACAAAATCTACATTTTTATAGGTGTTTTTTTCAGATAGTCTATAGAAACTGTTTATCTGCCAATGTTCATGGGATATATATATATATATATATATATGTGTGTTTGTGTGTGTTTGTGTGTGTGTGTTTTTTAATAAAAAGTGTGCAACTAGTCATTAAACTGAATGTATATCAGCGATCTTCCTGCTCTACATATCTGTATCTTATCAGTCAAGCACTTGTAACGACACTTCTGTTCTATTTAAAATATCCAATCCAGAAGCAGGTGATAGTGATGTCATGTCCCGTGATGTTTAAGTCTTCTGAAAAATGAGCCCTGCAGAGCTAGTCAAGTGACATTTGGGCCTTTTCCTAGTAAATGACATAAATTTAGACGTGTTGAACTGGCGGGACGTTTTACAGCACTGGAGCAGGAAACACTGACAGCTATAATGACCACAGACTCAAAACCGTCAGCTTATAGCCTCACTGCTCTGTTTCCATCCAACTCACACTTTCTCTGAGTGATTCATTTACCATCACTGCAGTTTCTCATGCTGTTGTATCGCATTAGTTCTACTTAGCATTGGGTTTTTCCCTGCAGTCAGATCAGACCTTCACTAGCCAGTGACGCACAAGTTTGTTCAACGATCTCCACACTGTGCATCATTGTAGATGCCCACAGTTGATTGATGATTTTGGTTTGCTAGGTTTGTGACCGCTAATATAATGAAGACTTGATTATTTACCTTAAAGTTCAAGAAAATAACTATATTTCGGGTAACATCAGGGCTGTTTTGGGATCAGTTGTTGTGTTTTAAGCAGCTCCTCAGAGGTTCTTTGTCT
Source organism: Botia almorhae (assembly GCA_036877575.1). Taxonomy (NCBI): domain Eukaryota; kingdom Metazoa; phylum Chordata; class Actinopteri; order Cypriniformes; family Botiidae; genus Botia; species Botia almorhae. The sequence goes on from JAZGTJ010000240.1 coordinate 40,737, forward strand.
TTTGAACAGTTACTTTGAGCAGCCCTGAGCAACGGAGCTCTTGTTACACTGATGTTGCAAGTCAAGAGCATCTGAGGACACAAGCAAGGAATGCTGGGAAATGCACGAGGGGGGCTACTTTGAACCGAGTGTTTCTGTCAGCTCTCTTTTCTAAGTCTAAAAGTCTGAAAGGTTTTTGTCACACAAGTGGTTCCTATAGCACAAATGCTATATAAGATAAAGCACAAACGTAAAAAGTTACATGGCAAAGCGATTAACAATTTTGAGGGAATTAATGTTTAATCACATTATTAGACATCTGTGTTGGGGAAGAAATTTTAAACATTATAATTTTAAAAATAAGTTGTCACACAAAATATATTTATGCTATTCATACACCATTCAGCTCCTGTCATAAATAGGTCTTACAGTAACTTCCTTGCATATTATTTACAAACAACGGCAGCTATTGTGTGATTTAGCTGTTGCCATAACAACATGTCGCTAAAGCCTTAGTCTCGCTTTATTTACTATTTGTGACTTTTTTTGCTTACTCTACTTAATGCGATGATTGTAATCAGGGTTACTAGTTAAGTGGATTTGGAGTATATTGGTGTTTATTATTGTAATCTGTTAAACACGTTGTGAGCAATGTGGATTTGGTTCGAAAAAGAACTACAACAGCCGAGAGCTGCTTTCCGATTCTGATTCCGTCACGGTTTCAGGAAAATTCGGAGACAATGACACATAGAGAAGAACTGTTAGCCAAATGTCTCTGTATACTTTTCTCGTGCTCTCTCCGGTAGGTTTGTTACACTTTTAAAAGTTAACGAGAGGTGAATAACGTCTTAACATCAGTTCAATGTTTGCGAAAACCTCTTTGGAGTACACAGAACAAACTTTTAAACAACAAATAAACACAGACTGCTAAACACTTTAAACAAACAGATGAGAGGCTTGTCAGCAATACGAGTCATTCTCTGCTGCCTCACCGTTTGGCTGGACTGCAAAATTCATCCCAGAAGGCTGTGCGAGCCAATGCTTTTCTTTTTTATGCTTTCTTGCTTTTTCACAGCACAGAAAAGCCCCACAGAGCGATTATATCACTCCCAGCCTCCATAATCATGTCACTTGCGCAATAGTTTTGGAGTGTAAACAAGCCCTAATAGGGTATTAGTATGATACTTGTGCTGCCTGATCCATTAGCATATAGGTGTGTATGTAATATACTGTATGATGAGGGGAATTTGCTGTACCGTTTATACTGCAGTTTATATAATATTAGTGTGTTGGGTCCCAGACTTGCTATTATGGGGTGCTGTTAGGCTCTGTGGTCACAGAGCAACATTTTAGCTTCATTTCTGTCTCAAGTGTTTTATATTATGATGCTGTTTTGCACTGATGTCAGACTGTTAAGTTGTTAGCGATAATCTTATTTTATCTTTGGTTTGTTTTTATGAAGTAACTGAATAAAATAATCAAATAAATTACCTTTTAGTTATAAAGTGATTATTCACTGGATGTCAGAATAGACATTTCATAAACATAGGTAGTTATTAATATATAAACCCACTAATGTGGTTATTCAGACAAAGATTTTTCGTGGATCGTGGAAGGTTTCTCTTCCTCTTATCTCTCTCTCTCTCTTTCTCTCCCCTGATGGTGTGGTGTTTAAGAGAGCGTCCGTGTTTTTTCCAGCTGGCCTTTCTCTGGAGCTTGGATGTTATCTTGTGAAAACAACAAACACATGCTGGCTGGAACATCTCCAGCTTTTCTCATATTAACTTTGACATCAAGGCCTGGAATTTATTTAGATATACACGGGAAAAGAAGACCTTGGATGTTTCTTGTAGAATTTAGATGCAAATTTCTGTACCACTAGTGTCAGCAAAACTAATGACAAGTTTTCTGAACACGCCCCTTGTCTTCCATTGGTCAGTAAATCGGATAGGCCCACCCTAAGCTCACACCATTGGTTGAGCCGGTGATTACTGTGTTGGAAGCTCAAGCATGTTTTTGTAGCACCACAGTAACTAATAAATACTACATTTAACAACACAATGCGTTTTAAAAAGCGATTAATGTACTTTTTTGAGTGTTGTGTGAGTAAATATTTACTGTATTATTGTTGTTACTAGTTGTGGGATGAACGTTGGTCATTTATGAAGCTTCAAGATGCCACTAGGTTTTGGAACAGAGCCCCAGCCTTTCGGGCACAGATCAGATTGTAAAGCTGTAGATTTCCCTGTTCTGTGGTCTTGCAGTGTAATAAGAGCCTGACTGCATAAGATAACTGATTTCCACTCAATACAGCCTGTCTGGAGTGACTCCATCGCTATAGAATGCAGAAAACAGTGTGTGTTCAGTTGGGTGTTTCCCTGACTTGCAGCAGCTGAGCTAACTAATGGGTCACAGTACTGCACTAGCCCTGGTGCTCTGGTGTGTGTAACTGCATTTGTGGTCGCGTCTGTGTTTACCATGGGTAACTTCAAGGCCTTTTGTGATGATAGACCAAAGGCCGAGGTTGTGTACTGGAAACGATTAGTGGTTAGTGGGGAAAAACAACGGTACATAACTGTGTTTAGCCAGAAAATGGACAGAACTTTTGAGTACTCAGAACTGACATCACATATAGATTATGAAATCATTACATGCCTGACTTTCTCTTCCAAATTCAAATCGTTTTACAGCTATCACACACAATTCATACAAGAAAGCAATGACACAAGCTTCACCTTGGGCCTGGGCATCTACCAAGATCTTCAGATGTTCCACCAGTGTTCCAGTCCATAGCCGTTTCTCATCCAGCACCAGAACTTTTGCGTTTAGCAGCTGAAATGGCCTGCTGGGTTCTTTTTTGCTTTTTGCTCAATTACATTTGGGTCCGTCTGACACTGTCCCTGTCTGCTTGCTCTGGTACTTTGTGTGTCCCATCAACAGACGCATTGTCCCATGCTGAGCTAGTGTGCAGTGATGCGTGTGGTTTACTGGCTGGAGAACCAGAGCAGAGAAACTCAAAGGGCTGTTTTATTGGTTGATCTCTCTCTCTCTCTCTCTCTCTCTCTCTCTCACACTCACACACACAAACACACACACACACACAAACACACACACACACACACACACACACACTTGTGATTATTTGGGGTTGCCAGATAAAGTTCAAAGCAACCTTCTTCCAACCTGCACGAACCTCTGATAATACTAATGTGCTTTAACTGTGAGACTGTGATAGTCGTCCACAAACTTGTTTGAACTGATGTCACATGAACTCGGTCACAGTACTGACAACAGATCGGTTCAGCCATTAAACTGATTTTTTTATTGGTCACTGACTTAGCAACAGAGACAGTGAATAGGGAAGATGGACCACTCATAGAAAGATGAATGTGAGACAACACTGCAACACTCTGTAAGGCAATTAAATGATTAGCATTAGCTAGGCCAGTCTGAAAAATACAGATGTTTAGCATGAATTGGGCTAAAGACACTCAGAGGATCAGGGTTTGGCAGTTCTGCTTCCTAAAAGCATCTTTTGTCCCTTCATTATATTATAGCTATTTTTGTTGCCTCTTTATTTAAGGGCTCTTAATAGTGCAGACTTGTATTCTTCCTGCCTACTGCCTTGGACGTCACAGTTAGTTGCTAGCAAGGGGCTTGGGAATGTGCGCGTGCTTATGGTTCCATCAGCCAATCAGCATTTAGAATTAGAATCAGCTCCAGAGTCCGGAGTGATCGGACACATCATGTGACGTTTGCTCCCCATGAATTAAGATGACCACAAGCAGATCGCATTTTCCATAGGGTGCCTATGAGATGAATAGGAAGGCTATAGGAAGGCTATCTCAGGTTTCAGTTTTAAAACAGTATTTCTGTTTCTGATAAAAATTTGATGAAGATTATGAGTTGCATTCTATAGAGAACACCAAAGAGCAACAGGAGGAACCGCGTTTCTCTTATGAAATATGTACTTTCATCATATTGCAACAGTCTTTGCAAATCATGGTGAGTCGCATTAATCAGCTCAATCACAAAGTGTTACAGATAAGAATTTTCTGTTATTGTTCATGTTTTGGCACAGAACACACAATGACCTTTCGAGTGTGTCAAATCTCTTTCATCACACTCCACGTTTCTGACTTTTCGACCCCGTCCAAAAATACTGTTTATCTAACATCAACCCTAAATCTGGCACAGAAACGGGAAAAGGCTCATAAATGTTGTGCTATTTCCAAAACTTGGACTCTCCTGCCAGTAATAAAGGGCTTATTGCTGTTTTGAGGGAAATTAAGCGCAGGCAGCTTGGTAATCATGCTTTAAAAGCCAAATGTTTTAGGCGCCTTTAAAATGTAATTTAAATGGAGTTTGAATGCGGACTGTATTTCATCTTTAGTCTAGTCTTTGTTTGGTGCTAGCATGACTGCAAACATTTATTGGTTTTGTCAGTCTTGTTTAATAGTGCCCAAAATGTGTTAGTACAGTGTCATTTTATTTTTTTTACTGTTCATTGAATTAATAGTTGAGAGTATGCACTACAGTCTAGTCTACTCACTGGAATTGAGCCAGATTGATTTCTCCCTGTACTTATTAAAGTGTGCACTATAGGTCATGCGTTCTCTGTGTCTGATTGGTTTTCTGATGGCATTTACAGTTCATTAACGATCTGGCCAGTGAAAATATATCGTCAGAGAGCTCTGTATGTAACTAACAAGGGCTTGTCACGTGCATTTAAAAAAAAAAAAAATCTTTAGTGGGCAGTTGAATTTAGTAGTGACGCTTATTCGTTTGGCAAGTGAGATTTGTATTTTCAGTGGACATGCAGCATACCTCACTGCTATAGGTGGTTGAAGCAAAATCACAAGTTTTTTGTGAATGTTTTTCATAGATTATTCATCCCCGTGGAGAGCATTTGAAGTCTGGTAATAACTCATGTAAACAGATTTCACTTACCCCTGCAGCATTATTTAAATTCTACACATCTGTACCGCTTACAGCAGGATAATTTTTCACCCGCACATCTGGATGTTGACCTCAGTGAAAAAACATGGGACTCCTCTGAGTAAAAGGTGTTGAGTGTAGTTGAAATTACAAGCCTGTGGTACCTTTGGAAGCACATGTTCTAAAGTGTTTCTTTTTCATGAGGCAGAAAATCTAGATCTTTTGTAGAAGCTTGGGGTTTGATTTGGCCTGACAAAGTTTTCTTGATTTTGCTTGCCTTCATGCGATCATCATGACTAGACAAGGCTGGAGCCTGATTTGTCCAAGTACTAGACACATCAGAGGTGTCTAGACTTAAAGGAACCAGAGGGGTCTAGACTCGGAGGAACCAGAGGGGTCCAGATTCAACTCATTCAAACGCCTAGAACAGCAGACTTAAAAATCAGAGAACTTGATTTCTGGAATGCTCTGAATCTTGCGTTACTCTCTACATTTCTCAACGTTAGCAGATTGTGGTTTGCAGCTGCCAGGTCCTCTTTGTCAGCGTTTGGACTGCAGGAGGCTTTTCCTCCTACACGAGTAATTGGTTGCATATTGATTTTTAACGTTCCCGAGAGTCCCGTGCTTACCGAGGCCCTGCTGAGGACTTTCATTTGAGTTGTTTGTGGTCGTATCCTCTAACTGCTGTTTCGTACTGTCTCCTTTGGTCAGCATTCCCTAGCTGAGCTCTGTTGTTTACTCAACAATTAAAAATACATCAGTAGCCACAAGCTGGGAAGAGGAGAGGTCTACATGGATGATTTTTCTCTATTATGAAAGTGAATCCTATTAAGAAAGTTTGGGTGGGACGTATCAAATGGCCCATCCCTATTGTTTACAAACAAATGGCCAATAGGATTTAATAACATCACAGACATTAAAGGAGTTGAGACAGGTGGTATTAGAGGATGGACATTCTCATTTTAGAGGGCATCTGATTGGACAAACATCTGCTTAGTGCAAGATGAGTCATTGATGTTTTTGGTCCCTTTCCCTGGAAAAGAGAGACTGTAAAATCTAATTATAAGCTAATATACACTGACTTTAAAAGCCACTACATTTTAGATTTCATGGGGTCTGTAGTGTGTTGTGTTTGTCACAGCTTTGTTTTAAATTAAATATAATGTAATGTCTACCCTTAAGTGCACTCCATAGGGATCTTTTGTCCTCTAGAAAGCTTCTCTCAATTGTGCCATAAATAGAAATACAAAAGATTTTTTTTCTATACTTAACAACGCTTAGTATGTTTTTTGAAGGGCTTTTGAGACAAATTAGACATACCTACACCAATGACTTGTTCCACAGTAAGTAAAGGCCCCATATGTTAATTTATATGGTAAGTTATTTAGATGGTAATTGGGTGTCACTCTCACTGGGTGTCTTTGTCCCTATTTAGTTAACAAACGGTCCCTCAGACAATTGTTTGTCAGTACTAAAAACCCATTAAGATTTTATATGATTTTATAAGTCGTGAAGTTCATGGCTAAGTGTGGCCCTTCTGGCCTCAGCCCTCACACAGGAGGCGAACACTGTGAGAGGGATGTGTTGAGTTTGCTTTAAATGGAGGTGAATTTATGGGAATGCAAAACTGGTTGTTAGGGTGAACCACAAACAACACTTGTTCATTTCAACCCTCACACTCTGTTCCCATCACCACCTCTCGACTTACTGCTGAAGAGAAAAATCTGAGTAAACAACAGATAGTTTTTACTCTTAATTTTGAATGGACGAGTTCTATTTAAAATCACTGTAAAAAAGTTGAAATGACCACGATACTTTTTATTTCTGTATTAATACAACAGGTTTTGATGTTGCTAAGCAACGGCGAACAGATAAACTTGGCATTGTGCCTAAGAAAACTGCTTGACAACAAATTCTTGCTTGTCTTGCTTTTGGAACTGATACAATCTGTATTAAACAAACTGATGTTGATTATGCAGTTATGCATTTGGGGCGGCAACTCAGGCTTATCTCTGTCCATGCTAGTTCTCCATCTCTGCTTCTAAATCTGCAAAGCAGAACCTGGTTTCCAGTCGGCATTCTTTCAGCGTTGAAAGTCGTGCTACAGTCGTTTGTAAGACCTTTGAAAAAGCTGCTTTAGCTTTGTTGCGGTCTGATGCTGCGCATTGTTCAGACCGGCTAAACCTTCAGAAACCAGTGAATGCCACATCTGAAGAGCGAGTGAGAGTACAAGAGTGAACGAGAAAAGAAAAAGGAATGAAGTAGGAGGGGGGCAAGCTCTGTTCTTACCCTGCAAGTTTTTCATTTCGGGCCCCCTCCCTGAACCTCCCTTGAGTTGCAGAAAGGAGTGCCAGAAGATCGAAAAGAGGCAGGAGCGAAGAGAACAAAACTTGAACAAAAGCCAGCCGGCAGGGCTTTATTACTGCGACGGCCTTCTTCAATGCGCTGAGAGAATTTTAATCAGAGACACCCCTCCCCTATGTGTCTTACTTTCAGGCTCTTACTCCCCTTCGGCCACTCCCAGCAGTTTGAGGGAACTGTGGTATCTTATCCCTGTGTAGAGTCCTGTGCAGGAACGACAATAATTTGGATGTTGAATGAGAGGAGTCTGAGGAGAAGGTCCCAGTCAGTCCAGAGTCTAATAGCAGGACGTTCTGGAGCTTGAGCAGGTGAGTTCCCTCAATTTTTATTTTCTTTCAGGTTAGCGTGACGTTATCTCCCCTGAGTTTTTAAAGCTGCATTCCTCAGCATTTATTTTGGAGCAGAGTTGCAATGCAGAGTCGCATTGCCATGCACCTCTGTCCTTACATGTCCATTTCTTTATTCATGGATTTCTCCAGAATCAAATAGAGTTAAGACACCCAATTTTAGTGTGCACTGTCCTAAATCTCAGCCATGGAGATGAATGGAACCGAGTGAGCTGTTGGTATATTATTGCTGAATTCAGACTGTTCTCTGAGCTGTCATCTTGCGGCCGGGTAAATAAATAATTCATTAGCAGACAAAGCAGCTCCAATCCCGGGCCAGGTTCCAACACCCAATCAAAGTCAGATGAATCATCTCGGGGGCCTCTTCCTGTGTGTAAAAGCGTGTACTTTTAAGAAGTCCGCTTGGACAAACTCTAACTGACAGACAGTCCTTTGCGCAGGTCAAAGGTCAGACTGTTGCCTAAGGGTTGACTCTTATGGGAGTACATACAGGTTAACAAAGGTGAAACAAGGTGTGTACGTGCCCAGGAACTTGTGTACAGGGAAGAATAATTTGTTTGATGTCAACAAATACTGAAACTAAACTCCGGCGTGCCCTCTCACCTTCCCAAAAGCTCTTTGCTCTCCGTCTGCAGGGCAGCATGCGACAATGCAGTCGAGAGCGCCAGTCAGTGGCGTGCTTGTTCTTTATACACTTCTGTTTACAGACATGATTTTAAGAGTGCATAACAGCAAGTTCCTTGCAGGCCCTTTGGCCCATTATTCTTGGAGTTTCCAGATGAATGCTTGCCGTTCATGGATAAAATGCTGAGAAAACCACACCAGTCCACATGATCGTTGCCCTCTTTATAAACCTCATGCCCCCTACATGCTTGAGATCAGGGAGATGATGTCAGAATTGTATTGAGTATTCTGTAAATAAGCAGATTACAGATTTAAAGGAGCCTTTAATTGTTGTCCAGTGTCATTCCAATTCACACCGATACAATATATTAAAACTGTTTTTTGCTATTGCGTAGATGGAACATGTTGCTTAAACAAGATGTGGATTATTTGGATTGTCAGTAATTGCTCTCTGATTGATGTCTCCACAAAGTTCTTTGAGAAAATTGAGAATATAGCAAATATTGTGTATATATGTGATGTCACAGCGAGTGACACATTCTTGGTAAAGCATCTTCTACATTTGCTGATGCTTTTAGATGTCTTTCCCAGCTCATAAATCCATTTTCAGAGTAAGTGCTGAAAAATTAAAAGCACGGAGTGTTGTTGGGCTGTTGTGCTTAATGAAGGCCCTCGTATCGAGCGTTGGAAAGCAGAAGAGCCTGCTCGCATATCCTCAGGCTAACAGTAAAACATTCCTTTATCCTGATTACAGTGTCAAACGATGGCATCACTCAGCTCTACAAGCTCCGCCTACATGTCCCAGAATCCCAAGAGCTGCTCAAGTATGCGCACAGGCGTCATCAAAGAGTCAGTCTGCTGAAGTGACTGGCGCTTTCCCCATGACTAAAATGCCTAAAAGCTATCCCAAGAGATTTAAAAGCCGTGTCTCTGCACTTTGCCAAAAAGTAAAACAGTATCCAGTTTCTTGTGGCTTTAACACTTGCTGTAAATTACTGCCTTGCTTTTCTTTAAACTGGAATCCACACTGGCATCAAAGTGCTGTAAATCATACACGTGCCCTAACAGGATATCTAGTACCTGTGATATTTCAACACTGCTTTAAATGTCATAAATATTTGTCGTAAAAATGTTTTCATTTTGCCGCATGATATTTTGTGTACGTATAGCATTAGCTTTAGTTTGTTCCTTTTTTTGCTATTGATTATAGCATATAGAAATCAAAGATATATCCTAAATCTTGGCATTATAATAGATGTTCTATCAGATTAGAGTGTTTGATAATGTATAGCCAATAAGAATACTTAAAGCTGCTATCTGTAAATTTTGCCTCACTACTACCATCTCTGTTTGAAACAAAATTTCAGGTTACTTTTCAATAAGTCAAATGAAACTGAAATTTCCTGGGAAATCTGACATGACATCTTAAATTTTAAATCATTATTATAAACTTGCTGTTGAATATCGGGGTAAGGAAGCTGTTTTGAACACTGATCTGTTATGTATTGGCTGAGTAACTGATTTTTGTTCATTATCCCATAAAAGTTACATATTGATGCCTATAATCCAAACATTATCATTCTTTTTTCCCTCATGTTGTTCCAAATAAATATGACTTCTGTGGAGAAATCCTAAAGACTTTGTTAATTGCTGTTTTCATGCATGGAAGAGAGCAACCAACCTAACGTTTTTAAATAAATAAAAGTTTCTTCATAGTCAAGAAGTATCTTGTTTTCCACGAAAGAAAGGATTCGTATATGAATCTTTGTTTATGGATATACTATTTTTTAAACGTCAGAAAATAGGCCCCTCCCTCTATACCTGCAGGTGAGCATGCGGCACATGGATATGTTTCTGTGTGTATGTGACCATGTGTGTCTTGGCTGTCTGTATCCCCCAGAGTGTATAGACTGATTAAATAAGGTTGAGTCAGTCTGCGTGTTAAACTGAACCAAATGACTTTGGGCTGGGTCTTGCACACTGGCCTCAGAAACGGGCCGGGACTCACAGAATTCCTCTGTGGTGACGTAGATGTAACATTCTTGAAACAATCAAGGAAAAAACATTGTTTTTCTGCAAAGAGAGAGTGCGTTTGTGAACATGCTGAAGTTATTTTTTATCACTGGATTGATTCTGGTTAATGTCGTGTGGCAGAGCCTGATTTGGCAGGAAGAAGGTTCGACTCATAAAGACGTGGGATGGTGCGCGTCTGGTTCAGCTGTAAATGTTTCTATGTACGTCTATGTAGGCATTGGCCAACATGGTTGTTATAACATTCATACAATGGACATTTATCTTTATATATTTGAGTACATTATATTAAGCTGAGTGCACACACTGTTTTTCATGTCTGATATTTTGGGGATCATAAAAGGCGTCTTCTTTTGTAAAAGAAAATCAGTTTGTTTAAATCTTATTCTCTGACATTCTGACAGTGAGAAATTATAGCTCATTGGCATTTTTTGTTAAAGTTGATTATCCTGCTTTGCAAGACTATGATGTTCCTGAAAGAAAAGCAAACAGGTGGTGGGTGTTTTGAGACAGGATAGGGAATACTGCTTTACATGTTTTGGCCTTGTAGGTTTCTGGATAACAATGGATATTCCATTTCCCTCCCCAAAGTCTCTGACCAGCTACAGAGGCCCAAAGCTCGGCTGAAAAACTTTGACATTACTTAATCTCTCCACTTGTCCCACCCATTCTCTCTCTCTCGCTCTCTCTTTTTCTTGCCTTCATAGTCCTGACTTTACCCTCTCTTTACCTCTTGCAGTTCTCCCTCTCTCTCTCTCTGTCCCCCTGTGGCTATGGTTCACATGCCGTATGTGTGGCCTCGTGGCCTGACATTTCCTGTCTCTTTATTCTCAGGGCAGTCACAGGGGCGGGGGGGCGGGGCCCACGCGCCCCTCTCTCATGAACAACAGCATATGTCTTTCCATCATTCATACACTTACAGTTCTCTGTTTCCTGGTTCCTCAAGTGTAGAATTTTAGGATGTTGGCACGACGATTTGTAATAAATACCTAGAGTGTCATGTTAATGGTTTTCGAATGTATCTTTCTGGAAAAATGATACTGATGATATTTTTAACAGTACTTTAAATGTCAAAAATATCTGCTTTTTGCCCCAGGATAGAGGAACAGACTGAAATCCAAGTTGTTTTTCGATAAAAACTCTGTCTTCCACCATGTTTAAACCAATCAGTTACAGCACAAGCAAGAACCTGTGGCATTTGGCATCATAACATCAAATCTGGCACTGTGTGTCACACCCCATATTTCTATCAACACAAACGTGAATGATTTGGGCTCTGCGGCGAAGGAAAGCTTCTTCTCAGTGGATAGATGCCTAAACTTCAGTCTTCTGTTGGGGACTAAAACAGCATTTTTCTTCCTACCAATCTTTATACTTCATTATGCCATTTCTACACCACAGCATACATTTTCGAGACTAATCAAAAATTATAGCATAAACAAGACACCACAGTTCTATTATAAATAGTGGGGGAAACTGCAACTCTCAATATGGCTGCCCTAGAGGTACTTGACAGCCTTTGCGCATGCACGGTACTTGAAGTTTCAGTTAGGATTAATAGTTGGTCTAATATGTAGTTTTATTGTGATCTTGGTCAGCAATTTTAAGGCTATTTGTCTTCCCCCATAGCTACCCGGAGGGGTTGCAAAGATGGCTGTCGAATGCAGGGACTTCCTTAAAGGCACTTCAGAGTAATTGGGAATTGTTAAGGCGGTCTTTGGTAGGTGGTCAGGACAGAGGCTTTAATATGGAATATGGAAAATGGAATCTGGGAAAGATCAGGTTAATCAGAAGTTAAAATCCACAAATTCCATTGGAGATCCTTTGACGTCTGGTGGAACAGATGTTACGCTCACTTTAAAGAATAGTTCAGTGGAACTGTCACTTTCTAACTGACAGCACTGGATCAAGGCCTGGCGTTGTGTGTCAGATAACAGATCTAGAAGGAAATGAGACTCGGAGGGATTGAACGTAGGAATGAGAGCGACCAACTGAAGAACATGCACTTGCCCAAAGCATCAGTCGCTCTGTCTTTTTCCAGGTATGTTGCTGGCATTCTTGATTAAATACAATATTGCACACGCAGAACAACCTGGACCTGGAGCATCTGGTTGTTTAAAGGGATGTTCTGTTTTTGCTAGGAAAATGGGTCTTGATGTCTAAAATTTTGGAGACTTGACAACTCTACCAGATAAGCATTTATTAACTCTACCTGATACATACCATTATTATCTTATCAGTCTCTGAAGCTCTATCCTTTCTGTCTGGTCTTTTACTTCACTCAGAACTCTAATCCCAGTTCTAATCCTAATCCTAGTTCTAATTCTCTTTGTAGTTTTAAGGATAATCTTAGACTTGCTCAAGGATTCCAGAAGTGAACATCTGAGCCCCTTGAGCATCTGTTACATACTGTTTTATTTCCTTATATTGTTACATATCAGATTTCAAGGTCAAGACCTCTTCCACAGTTACGGCAGCATCCAGCCCTCAAGACATACCAGCTGCCGAGAGATAAAGAAACAAAGATTTAGATTTTATGAGTTGCGCGGGGTGTTGTTTTTTGAAGCATTGTCATTTCCTTTACAGCTGGGCCAGGACAGAGGAGAAAACAACAGAATTTTGGAAAACTAAACATTTATCCAGTGTGAGTTTGGGCGTTACTCTGTGGAGCATCAGAGAAAACAAGCTCCAGCTAGACAGACAGAATCTGTTGTCATCATCTGACCGTTTTGCATTGTCTGAACTTGCACAGTCAGTATTGATGTACCCTGTGGCTGGTGCTCTTGGCACGTCCTCTACCTATTTGATTAGTTTATCCACTAGTCAGTGCTTAGGATTTGTCATAACATGACTGACCTGTTAACTAGCTGACTATTTTGGACAACTAATAGTTCTGGACTGGTAAAAATGAGTAAGAATCAACTACAGTTAAACACTGATTCTCCAGCTAGTGGAATACTTTTCTGGATAACTAGTCGACTGGTAAGAATAAGTGGTCATGCAAACCCTAGAAGGAATTTCAGTCTAATGCACCTCAGTCTTGTAAATTGGTCTCGTTTTATGTTTGCTGATTGGTAAGAGAGAAGAGAACCTCAGAATCGAGTCTGCTGGACCACCCAGAGTCTGAGAGTCCCCCTGTCTTTAGGTCAGACCTCATTAAAGGGACATTTGATGGAGACTATAAGTAAACAGTACTGTGTATTTGTTCTGAGAGGTTTTCCCATTAAAAACAATTCCGTGGATTACACAACAATATTGTGAATGAACGATACACAATAAAGCTAAACAAATCTAAAACTGATTTCGAACCTTGTAGCTATTTAAACTGTTGAAAATGATTTCTGCGGCGATTAAAAAATTATGCCTGTTTCATTGGTTGGGGAAACAGGTAGCCCCGCCCACAAGCTTATGCCATTGGTTGATCCAGTGTTGTTATACCCAGCCCAGTTGGACCTCTTAAACATAAAAGTTATTCCGGCTGGTGCTGCAGAATTTGAGAAGCTAATGTGAAAGTCTACTCTGGATGTCAGTTTGGTTAAAGAAAGAATCTTCAACTAAGAATCTTAGAATAACTTTCAAAAGACAAACTCCAAAGTTGTGCCTCTTTTTAAAGATGGATAATGTGACAGTTCAAGACATCGGATTTGTGCCGTTTTGGCAGGTGGAGAACAGAGTTATGGAAGCTATTAACATTCCATGGCTACGTGTGGACATTTATTTATTTTACCATATGTGGGTGGGGCAGGGAAAGTATTGCACTGTCCTTCACTGGAGAGAAAGAGAGGGGGGCTCTTTGAGGGGGTTTGAACTCATCCGCCCTCTCAACTCCACAAAACAAAGAATTGAGACAGATGACTGCTGGGAGTCAGTGAGCTGGAAGAAGAGAGAATTATTACTGGATGGATGGATAGTGATGGTAGCAGAGAGGAATGGGATTAAAAAGGCAAGAGATGGTGAAAGATTATTATGGGATGTCCAGGCCCAATGTTCACTCTGTAGGGAGATGTGCAGGAAGGAACGTGAAGGAAAGCAAGTAAGAGAATTTAACACTAACCTATCTAGTATTTACTGTAGAAGCAGCAGAGATTATACAAGGAGGAGGAATTGGACCACTCATAGAAAAGTTAATGAGGAATCGTAATGCCCAATATGGTGGATGTATGACAGGAAGTCCCGCCTTAAAATTGTAAAAACTAGAAGTACAGACTGTTTGGTATCATTTTGAGTTGCTAAGACTCATCTTATTGAATATGCTGAAAATTAAACATGGCCTCACTTTAAGGTCTAAACTAACAGCAATGAGTATGAAATAAGTTACAGCGTGCAGTCCGTCCTTAAAAATCTTTCTACTGACCATTACCAAACCGCTTTCCACCATAATAAACACACAGTTGCGTTCAATATTTCTGTGCGTTGGTTGTTAAAAAAACATGGAAATGCGAGTCATCCACCAGTTCTGAGCTCACTCGATCTATATGCTGCCCAGGCCCGAGGGAGAGGTGATGCCTTAAACAGAGAAATAAAAGAGAAACTGAGATCACAGCTAGATTCTCCTCACTGTAATGGTCACAGCAGAAAAATAAGACGTCTGGAAGTGTTTTATGGCTTTAACGTGACCAGTGAATTCAGACACACTGCATCACCATTAAAGAATCCCGATGCGTCTCTTTTCCTCTAACACTCCTCCACTCTCTGTTTTCCTCTTCTCAAACTCACTCTATCAGATTCTGCCTCTTGCATGATCTCACTGTTTCTTTATTGCAAAGCATTTAGTCCACTTTCATCCGGCTTATGGTGGGTGTGCAGTCTGATTATACAATTGCACACACTGCAAGAAGAAGAGGGGAAAAGTGTAGGAGATGAACTAAAGAACATTTGGGAGTGAGGTCTTGCTGTGTGTGGATTAACAGAAGATCTGAAAACAAACTTTGATTGGGGACGTTGTCAAAGGTACAATTAGAGAAGTTAATAATGGTTTTATTTTATTTGAACATTCAAAGATTTTATACATGATTGTTTTTTATACTTATTACTTTTTGATTGGTAAAATATGATTTATACAGATAAATAAGACTTAAAACACATTAAAACCGACTTGACTTGAGGTTTGTTTAGGTGGTTGTCAAGTCAAAATATGCCAAGTCGTATTTTACTTTAAATCTAAGTGCGATAACTTTCTAATAGGTTTGTGTAAGAGTTAGCAGTAGGGGCTAGAAAATATTATTAGACCATGTGAAAACAATAAAAGTCTATGAGATGCACTTATTCATATAAAAAGATAAATCTTGGTGTGTGTGTGTGTGTGTGTGTGTGAATTGTGAGTGTGGAATAAGTCCAGAGTAAACTGGAGTATCAGTTATCACAGCTGAATCTACAACAGTACGAGTTCTGTCTCTCTAATACTCTTTAATTCTCTCTCTGCTCTCTCTGATTGTTCCAAGTTGACTCCCTTTGTCTTTTAAATAATCAGCTAATTGCAACACCCAAAGCCTCGACCCTTCTGTATACTTGAGTGTTGTCTTCGATTATCTTCTTGATCCACCTCGTTTACAATGATGCTAACGTTTGGTGACACGTTGCCTTGCTCGTGTTGGCTGGGTGTGCCGTCAGTCCAAGCCAGAAATGGCCTGTTGAAGCGAGCTGGGTAATATGGCTCGGTGTTGGTGTTGGGTTGACTTTCAAATAAAATTCCCTCAGTATTGAATTATATTTCAGTCTTTTGGCCTTTGAGGCATATGAGATCCACACCCAGCTTCTGTGAGCCCATTAATACAGCGATTTCTTCATGCAGGTACACGAAATTCTATACCGATTACAGTAGGTGATTTGTGGTTCATTGAATCTCAACGTTGCCCATTTTATGAACCAGGGTGGAACAGCTCAGCATTATCAAAAGTGTAAGATATCAAAGAATTCAAAACTAAGAGTTTTGGCACTGTGATGCAAATTCAAAACTTTTTTCTTGCTGTTTGTTTTAGGGAACATCTTCGCTTTGGGCATTATGTTGCCACAACTGGATTTTCTGTCTTGCATCACATGTGCATGTGTTTACAGTAGTGTTAGTGCAGAGTTCCTCAGTACCATCTTCCTGAATGTTCTACGCTCATTCATTACTCCCTCACCCCACGGAGTGTGGAAGGAAACAGCTGGGACCAATGACCTTTAGTCGTCTATCAGCCCCTGAGGAGGAAGTCTACTCGTATGACTGACATCCCCCTCAGATCATCTCAACGGCCCTGACTGTGTCAGCTGTGTGTGAAAGATGGGGCTTTGTGTACATTGGTGGTCTATTGTCAAGGCTTTTCCTGAAGAACACAATTTTCTATACTTGGAACCAGCATGTGGAGTAAATTGGTTATGTACTCACAACTATGTTTCTTTTGTGAGGGTTGCTGTGCTGGGTAAAGGTCATTAGACTGCAGTTAGCATATGTTATGTTGGTTGCGTAATATCTGAATAATGGCTTTATAGACTGAGCCCTGTCTGACAAAGCTACATTACTGAGAGATGTATAACTTCAGTCTTGTCAAGAAGCCTTTAATGTTGATGAACTCAGTTGCAGTTCTTTAAGAGTTCCATAGTGTCCTAGAACTCCAGACTAAAATTTGGAACTGGAAGACTACTTTTGTCTGATTTATCAGTTTTCAAGTCACTGTTGGTTCTGCCTTGAATGTTGTCCCAGTTTACAGTGTAGGCTCTGGCTGGACATCTGTGCCCCTGCAGGATCTCTTTGTCTGTCAGGAAGTTAGCTTCTTGCTTTCTGTCTCTTGAGCCCAATTGATCCGCCTATCCCGGACCCTTGAGAGCCATCCGCCCTTAGGCATTAGTGGCCAACTTGACAAGCAGCAGAAATTGTCTTTGTTCCCACTCTGTTTAGTTCTCCTGGCCTTCTCCCACCAGAACACCCCCTCTATCCAGTAAATCCAGTGACAGGTCCTGTTTTCCCTGGAATTGACTAAACACTTCCTGCAAACTCTTCTCTTTGTATGGGAAGTTTGAACGGTCATACTAACTGAAAGGAGTTTCTGCATGAGGTGGTGCTGCATAAATGGATTTGGCAGGGGAAGTGATGGCTCCTGCTGGTGGGTGAGTGGATGTCTGCGGCTCTCTGTCTCGGCCTGTACTGCTGGTTCAGCTCAGAGTTGACCTTCTGCCTGTCTTTGCAGGGGCTCCGGAATTTTCCGAGCCCCTGCTGATGGGTGTTTACCATTGATACCCAGTGGGGCATCCACAGTTCTCTCAGAGACACAGAAAAACAACCAGCTCAGTGGGGACTAGACTCACTTCCTCCAGCTGAACTGTCTTCTATTACAAACCTGCCAGATTGGAACAGAGCTTTGCAGCATTTTGTGGTCGTTAAAAGCTCATTGATAATTAATATATTAATATTAAAGCCATTATGCAACCAGAGCTTTCTTTTTCATTTTGGGGTTTCTTCTTTCAAGAAGATCTTTTAAAGAGGCCAATACTGGTCTTAGATATGGAGAGATTTCATTTGGTTCAGCTGATAGAAATTTAGTTTATTTCCCAGTTTCTGCTAGATTTTCAATTCATTTTCATGCAAGCCATATCCCCCAGCTTTCACTCTTCCCAGACTTGGAGTTTCTTGTCTTGTGTATTGCATTAGGATTTCCTGCCCTAGTTGATTGTTAATTGTAGGATTGGCTCATTAATCTTGGCTTTGATTGAGATCGTCTTAAAATTCCCTTTGTGTCCTGCCAGAAGTCAGTAGATTTGGACAACAGATTGACTACAGTGAGAACGCAGTCCAGTTGTCATAGGCCCAGAAGAAAGTAGTTTTTCAGTACGCAAGAGGCTGAGATGTAGAAAAAAGTTGCTATACCCCCAACCTACAACAAGTGTCCTATAATCTAAAACGTGTCAATTTCTGAAAGAACTGAGATCAAAGCGTTTAACAAACCTTGTAGGAGATTTTCTAGCCTTTAAAAGAGACTCTTCAAACAAAACGGCAGTTTTTTTTTCACGTGTGGAAAATTCCTGAGCAGGACAAGCTGACCGCGTAGGAGAACTTCTACGTGATACCTTCATTCAGTCAGCACACTGTGAAAACACAAAGAGACCCAGAGGAAAGAAAACTTGTAACTCCCTCCATCATCACCTCATCCTACAAATGACCCTTTCATCTAGTGGCTGATAGGGTGAAAGTTCAAGGTCACAACCTAGCGCGTATTTGTTCTCGCCTTTGGGACGGCTATAAAAATCTTCACCTCACTCGTTCCTCGTAGCAGGTGGCTAATAATAATGTCCTAATCTGCTGAACAGCCCAATGTGAGCTCTCGTATGAAGAATAAAGACGAAATATCTCAAGGTATTTCCATGTCGTTGCACGTTTTCTCCATTACTTCCTACAGCTTGGTCCACATGGTTTACGTTATCGTGCGTTTGAGATGTTTTCTATATGAACAAGTCCCTTTAAAATGGTAAAAGGAACCATATGTGAAGTTCTGAAGGAAGGGGAGGAGGGGACTTGGCAGGTTGATTGCTCTCTTAGGGTAAGAGGTGGGGCCGCAATATACATCTCCAGTGTTTGTGTATGTCTCCCTGGAAACCTCTGATAGCACAGCGAGTGGACAGCAGATGTTTTCAAGTGTGTGTGTGTGTGTGTGTGTGTGTGTGTGTGTGCAGGGTGGAGGAGCGGTCATTCAAAACTTGTGAGAAGTATTCTGGCTGATGGGGTACTACATCATTCCCTCTTTTAAACACAGACACACAAACAACCATTATGTTTTCCTGACTGTGCAATACATTTCCAGAAAACGGGTGGTGTTTCCCTCATCCATGTGGTCTTCGATTGTTTCAGCTGAGTTTACTTAATGACCGAGTTACAGAAGGTCAGAAGGTCATGCCAAGTCCAGAAATTCATCTTCATCTCATAAAATTAGTTACATGAACAAAATCATCTTTCTAATAAAAGGCCTCACAGTGGACACGACGCGACTGAAATTAAATTGGTCACATTGCCACAGTGGTATCTGCTGATGTGAATGAGTCTCTTGTTCCCTTCGTCTATCAAATATTCATTCTTTTAATTTACTCGTTCCGTCGCCAGGAATGTTGAAATGATATCATGGGGATAGTGAGATGGTTATTATGTTGTGATACAGGTCGTCCTTTCTTTACATTTGCTTGTTTGCTAAGCAACATTTTGAGTTTGCGCATACCATACCAGATCGGTTTAGCTCAATATCATATGGGTTGGAGAGTTAAGTGCAACTTGGTGTTATGTATTTGTTAATGCTTTCTGTGAGCAGGTCTGACAGCACCATGTGATATCCACCATCAGGATCTAATCTAGGCCTCTGAAATGACTATCCCGAGGGTCCTGAACTTGTGTGGTCATGACCGAGAGTCACAGCAGTGCCATGTGATACATCACGGCAAACAAACATCCTCTTCATGAGTTTATGTATCAATGTCATCCCGAAATTAGGTATATTAAACATAAATGAACAGCTCTTGGTTGTTTCTTTTGGAAATGGGTGTTTTCAGTGGATCGGTTCTATGGGTGATTATTGATGTTTGTTTGGTTGGTGGATTCATTTGAGTCTGTGTTCCTGTGCAGTGTCTGGGTGGGGGTGGTATGCCTTATAACCTGATTTACTAGGAAAAGCTGGGCTTAATTAGTGTATATGAGTAAAAACAAGCAGGTTGATGCATTTCTGTATGTCTCCTGAGTAGAAATAAAAATTCAGTTAACTCTAGCATCATTCCAAAACCATGTAAGCATGTACAATTAAAAATTCAAATTTTAAACCACAGATGTCAAGCTCCAACAATGCACGATTACCTGTTTAAAGAACAGATCGGAATATCCAAGTCGTTATTTAACGAAAATCTTCCCCTTTAAGGCTACTCTCAAATTTCCTTTTGTATTTGTGTATTCTAAAAGGTTTCAACACATGCGAGAAACAAATGAGTTATGGGTGTCAGTGGCATCATTTTCTGAAGTGGAATGTAAATGAGATTTGAGAGGTGATACATTTCATTCTGTTCTTTATACAGTAATGCGTTAATATGGAATATGTTCCATATTTTTTTGTTGAAGTTTTTGTGTTTAAAAAGCCATGGTCGGTGTAAATCGTTCTTGCATTGAAAGCAGCTGTGGAAAGATTTTTTTAAAAACAGCATCATATGGAATTAGAACAAGAGTTAAATAATTACTTCTGGTGAACTCGGACAGCTGAGTTTCGACCCATTTAAGGCCCTAACAAATAATTACCTGGCAGCAAATATTTGTGCAGCAAATAAAGGGTCTAATTTCACTGAATGTCTGAACTGTTGCCATCGCTATTATTCTGGATAAATCTATTATTTGAATTCATCTCTGTTATTCTGGATTTTTATTCTGGACTTTTGTTGCAGCTTTCATTATGATCAAAAGGGTAGCTTGTCCCTCATTGTCATCGGCCATTACATAATCCCAAACATGAATGAGCAAGCAAGTTGTAACTATGAAATTTATGTTGGCAGTACTTTATTTTAAAAGGCTTTGATCCACGTTGAGAATAGAAAGATAGGAGAATAGCTCATTACCTCGTCTGTAGCTAGATCAGAATGTACTGGGTGATTTTAGACAGTTAAGGATTAGATACACTGTTTCGGTCTGCTGGTTTTTGAGTACTGCTTTGCACAAACACTGTTGAACAATAGTTTCTTTTTTACTTATAATGTAAGTCAAGTTTACTTCAGTTTAGACCATTTTTCGCCATCTCTTAGAGCTTTGGAATTGAACAGGTTGTTTTTGATACTGTACCTTTAAGACGTATCCAAATGATTTATTGCTTTTATGTCTGGCTTAATTTATTTGCATTGTGCAATGTGTAAACATTCACGCTGTCATTGATTAAGCCAGAGAGACTTCCTGAATGTAAATTATGCCGATTTGTGAATGTCGGTGGAGTGTTTCTGAATGACCAGATTTTGCAGTTTAGTTTTAAATTGTCTTGGCATGATTGGAAGGAAGTTTTGTGACGTTAATGTGTTTACATAGTACATCAAACTGCTATTTCAAACGAGCGAATAAAATCCTGTTTTTCATTATCTGCCTTTTAAAGTCTTTCATGTGCCCTGCAGCGGAAGAGAATCTCTGATACGCATTGGATTAAAACAATCTGAACCGAAACGGTTCAAGGTAAAGGTGTTTTCCCTGTGGAGCTATTTCTGGATAAACACAACATCATACACGGGTCACCACTGAATGAAAACCACAACATTAATACAACTCTCACTCTCCATGTGTGATCGTTGTCAAGCTGCATCCGCTGTTATCGGAAAAGTTGGTACATCGACCAGGAAGTTTCACCTTTTACACCCTGACCAGGTCAGACTCCTGCCAAAATATGAAGGTGACGTCACTTTTTATCTTTGGATAAACTTTGATATCTGCTTGTGGTTAAGCTGATGTGGTTTTACAAGTTCCGCATTCACACAGTTTGAGCACTACATTTGTAACTGTTTACTGTTATCTATTTATTAAGAATCTGAAGTATGGAAGCATATGATACAGGCCGTTTAACCGCTTTGTGCATGTCTTCTGGTTGATTGGCTGGTTTGTGTGTTCCGCTTCCTTCACTCGGGGAATTTGTTGGCGGCTATCAAGTGATTCTGCCCCTCAGGATCTTCATTGTTACAGACGGATCTTGGCATGCACGGATTCATCAGCACCGAACCTGAATGACAAACAGGAGAATTGGATACTGATAGAAGAGAATACACATACTGCAGTCATAAGTAAAAGCATGTAAATATTCAGTCATA
This sequence comes from Botia almorhae, assembly GCA_036877575.1. Lineage (NCBI taxonomy): Eukaryota > Metazoa > Chordata > Actinopteri > Cypriniformes > Botiidae > Botia > Botia almorhae. The sequence continues at coordinate 62,795 of JAZGTJ010000240.1, forward strand.
GAGCTCAGATTTGTTTGAATTTGATACATTAATAGATGACAATCCATTAAAGACTTTATGAAATCTTAATTGTGGTTTTGTGGCTTTTTAATCATATCTAAAAGCTAGTGTTCTTCTAATTAACTAATTAACTCTTTCAGTAAAAAAACAGCCCATTATTATTGACTTACGACCCTCCAATCAGAGTCTTTCTAAAATGACAGTTTTATTCTTTACTGAAGTTAAAGCTGTTATTTGGTGATGACGTTCCCTGTCAAGGCCGATAAATCAGTTTGTCAATAGAAAGTAATAAACAAACTTTCTGCTAATAGTACACGCTAGGTTACGAGAAAAGCACAACCCGCCGTGTCAAGCAAGCATTTGTCTTCCCTTGACCTTCTCTCGTTCACTGGGAGCAAGAAACTCGACCCTTCTGAATGTCTCCAAACAACACCTCCAAAACTCCCAATCCATCCACCACAGGTTCTTAAATTCTCCGCTCTGTTTTTCCCTTTATCCAACATGGAGAATTGTGTGATTTCCAGATGCAAAAGTTCTTTACAAAATACGCATTTTAAAAGTTGATTCTGATATGTTTGTGCGAATTCTGATGTGGGCTTTTATCTAGCATCACTTCTCCGCGACAAATTTCCCAACGGAAATCATCAGTCTCTTTCTGACCTTGGTGATCAATGTGTGTGTGTTTATGATTCTCTGAAATGCTCAAGCACCAGTTTGATGAGCTCATCTCGGTTCCAAGTTTAAGTCCAGGTTTAGTTTTTGTCACTAAATGTGTGTGTGTGGACGAGTTGTTCAGCATACACTGCTGGCATTGTTAAAAAGTCAGGGCTGGTTAAATATTAGCCTATAGCCACAATGATTCTGCCCCTCCCTGTACGATTTACAAAGCCTAACAACACTCTGAAGGAACATGAGAAATGATGGCCTGATTTGATACGACAACGTCTGTGTGTGAAAATCCCCCCCCACCACCACCCTACAACAGCAGGTTATATTTTATTGTTTTTATCATGGCAAACAATGGCTTTCACACAGAGCCCTCTTATCAGTGACACGGTGTGACATCAGACCGGTTACAATGATGCATCACAGAACTGCTGTTTACTTTAACTGTGTGGTTTATTTAGCAGAACTGAATCGGTTCCGATTATGTATTTGTAATTGTCACATCTTTTACAATGCAATTGTGGACAGATGCGCAGACAGAAGACAGGCACGGCTGCTTTTATGTTTGTGTGCGGTCTGTGATTAAGTCAAATGATTCATTCCAGTGTTTTTGCATGATGTAATGCAGTCAGGACTTTGATGAGACACCTGTGGCAAAGTCGTTCCGCACAGTGTCATGAGAGAAAGAGTAAACAGTGAATGCGCCTGTTTTATGTAAGGGCAGTGTTGAACTCATACAGTAAGTGCATTAAAGCACACACACACACACAATCACATCTGTTCTGTTGGTATTGCTCAACTCATAGTAGGCAGAGAGAATTATGGGAAAGGGAGAGATCAGAGCATGGCCTCAATAAAATCTTATTTTCCGGCCAGGACAAATTTTCCCCTCTGTTGTGCAAGTTCACAGGAACTCCTCCGTGTCCTCTGGCTGTCAATCAAAGTGACTGTCCCTCCACTGCCCTGTCAAACACTTTCATGAAAACCATTTATTTATAGTCTGTCTGAGTCTGTCTCTCTCTGGCATTGAATATTGTTTTGGTCTGAATGAATGAGGTTTTTGGTTCTGTTCACCTTTACTCGGGGACTGAGCAGAGCTGTATTGTACTGTGACGATTAACATGAAGCTCACTGTGATAATGCTAGGGTTTTCTAAATGGTTGCTAGGGTGTTGCTAAGTGATCGCTTTCTGGCAAAAGTTTAATTGTTTACCAGGTAAAAATTGTAAAATCAACAAAAAAATGTATCGGATCACTGTATGTATTAATTGATCACCAAGAACAACTAGTTTTAAATGGAAAAAGTCAATAAAATTGATATGTGATATGCAAGTGATATGTTCTCACATTCACTCACCCAAGGCTTTGGTTTATGATTTGATGTTTGTTTATTTACACCTGTCAGCTGTGAGTTGAGTTTTGTCCGACCGCAAGTCACTCATGCAGGCACAGAAAGGGCAGCATACTGTCTTCCACGGGTCCTTGAGACTTTTGTGCTAGACAGGAATGATGTTACCGATATCACACACTGACACGCACAAGCACACTGACTGCGGGAAGTATGCATGTTATCAGATAAGACTCAGAGTTGTTATCAGTATATGATATAAACCGTCTCCTCAGACCCTCTAGATAGCAGGTTGTGGGCAGATAGTTACTCTGTTCCATCAGCTTGTTTTGTTAAAGGAATGTCCGGGTTTGATACAAATCAAGCTGTATCGACAGCATCAGGAACATGATTGCCAACATAACTATTTACTAATAAAAGCAAGCATAAAGGTCCACTCCAAACATGACCGTTACTGGAGCAAATCTTATGAAAACATATGGATGAGATCATACAAATTAGCCACCAATTGACTAAAACGTAAAATAGTAACAAATTGCCATGAGATTGTGTTTGGAATGCTTGTGTATATATAAATAAATGTGTATATATAAATATATAAATGTATATTTTTATTTGAGATGTTGGTTCTGGTATCTAATGAAAGAATCTAATAATTTATTAGTGTCCTGTTCAGATTTGTGTGTGAGTTGCTTGTTTATGAAGTATGAGGATATAGTTCTGTTACAGTGACCGTTTGTGTCATGGCTGTGCACTGCTTGGCAACACAATCGCTTTATCTCCTCCCTCTCTCTCTCTCTCTCTCTCTCTCTCTCTCTCTCTCGCTGACTCTCTCTTTCACACAAACATACACACACACACACACAAACACTGACCTTTAATTCTAGACGGACAAGTGGGCGGGGCATACATGAAATCCTGTCCTCTGATTGGTTTGTTTGGTTAGGGGCTGGATTAGGTGGTCACATGATCGCTTCATGATCGTTTCTCCCTGCAGCAACACATACTGACGAACCCAGTCTCACAAAAAACACATACACCCACACAGCAGCTGAAATCCCCTTTTTTATGCGGTCTGAGGAGTGTCGTTGTGTGAGAGTCACACTTTCGCTGTGATTTAGTGGAATTAACTGGCCGTTTATGGAGTTTTGGAGACGTTTTATTCGAGTTTAATCTCTTGAAGTAATCTGGGATTCACGAGGCGGGAATGAGAGAGATGCGCTCGAGCGCTCCCTGGACTTTCACTCTGTGAGGAGCAAACTGGTGGGTTTAACTTTATAAAATACTACATATATACACAGTACGCACGTTTTTGTTTGTCCATACTGGCTTTAAACCGTGTTTGGTGGTTTAAAGTGAACCAAATGAAAATAACATTTCGCTGCCTATAACAGAATATTTAAATGTAACTGATGTTAAAGCACTTAACGAGAAACATTTTCGTGATTTTAAAAGAGAGCGTTTTGTATCACTATGTAAATTTGTATGTACACGGCATTTGGCTTTTGTTTTTCACGCGAGCACGTACACGCGCACACACGCCCCTCACGCGCTGATACTCCGCTATTCTGAGCGCGAGACTCTTTCCTGAGATTGAAATCTGAGTCTGAAAATCTCTTGGGTCCTATTTATAAGCAGCTAAAGATAAAAAGAGAGAAATAGCGCGGTTTAATGTTGATGAGGGTGGGTGCACATGCTTTACAGTGGCCCTAAAAGGGTATTTGGGCGCTTGAGACGTACTTAAAAATGTATGAGCGTTGTTGCATTACATGGCAAAACAAGTCATTTTATTGCAGGTACACTTCACAAGCAGGCTTTCTTAAGTTAAGTTAATTTGTAAAGCAGTAGATATACGGTTTCAAATCTATACAAAAGGTATTTGGTCACTTTATTTGGTTGCACAAACATTTACTAACGGAATATGTTCCAAGTTAATGTCTCTTGGTCAGATATCTTTTAGCAATGTGTGTAAGGAAGCAGCTGTATTGCTTTGCTTGCACACTTTTTGGCAGCGTTTCAATACCAAGCGAGCTGCATATGTGATTATAGGCAACCATTACTGTTTTGATGGGTGACTCACTAAGTTTTGAAACTGCATTTTTAGTCACTAAACTTCTGTCTGTTTCATGTCACGCGCACTGTAAAAAGTTTTAGGAAATGTCAAGGTTAAGATCTGATTGGTCTGTTATCTGTTAGTGAAAACTTTATTAAAAGTGCACATATACTAGTATAAACTGTTCGATCATCAGTCCTTCATAGGCGGTGATATAGTCCTAGGATTTCTGCCATTCTGCATGCAGGCCGTGTGTCTATGCAGCTGCACAATATCAGACATGGACTATACATGATGCTCTTGTGACTCATATTGCTGGTAATTCTCTATGCGTTTTTGTATTACCGGTGTCCTCCCGTGTATGTCATTGTAACGCTGCTGTCTCTCTGTCGGTTGCATGTGACTAAGAAATCCAGTTCATTGCTGCTTGTATTTAGAGACTGAACAGTTGTTAAATTGTGGAGTGAGACCCCGCCTCTTTTTCCTGCATTTTACACACACTTTTCCCACAAGCACCACTCTCTCAGAACAGACAGTTGTAAACAATCAACAGCATGTATCAGAGTTACGTGCTGGCCGGTTTACATAAAGCTTGTGATAAACTGAGATTGACAGGCAGGGTTATGTAACGTCACAAACTGAACATCTGTTCCATAGAAGATTGTAATTCCATAATGCGTTTCATATTTCCAGCAGATGGTGGAAATTTTCAAAGGGTTTGTTGACCCAAACATCACATTTATTTTACCCTCATGTTGTTGAAGGTCCCTTAGTATAATTTTTGGGAAGAGACTTTATGTTTTCTGTTTAGTGAAGGCATACTGTTGACCAGGAGCTGTGAAGAACAGACCCAAGTTTGTCATTTTTTTAAAAATTGTTGAAAGTTAAAAATTGAAAGTTTTGGATTACGTTTTTGGCTGAACTTTACTTTTCCTTTAAGGGACAAATGCTATTAATTTTCCATTGGCGTGTTTTGAAAGAAGACCTGCTGTGGTCATCGTCTGATAATATCCAACCACCTGTTGTTGCTTTCATTGTTTCTTGGGGATTTTTGTAGAGTTCTGTCTTTCAGGCTTGGCAGCCTTTGCATTATGCCTCTGTTTCTGGGTGGGTGTGTCAGTCGTCGTCATCTGTCAGCACACAACAGTTGTCGCCACACGCTAGATTTGATTATTGCATCATAAGTTGAAACACGTGACCTCTCTGTGCATGCGCATGGATTGTTGTCCTGACAGAGTAATAAACTTAAGTGTTGTCCTCTCTTAAGCTCCTCCTTGTCTTGCTGTGGTTGGAGTGGTCACATTCATTAGGGGAATGTAAGAGTTTGCATGTGTGTTGGTAAATCGTTCCCACAGCTTCAACATTACTTTGTTTTCTGAAATATTACTGTGTGTTTCTATAGCTTAATTTTGTAACAATGGAACTTTGCAACGCCAGGGTCACGGGTTCGAATTGCAATAAAATGTATTTATTGAATGTATCATAAGTTGGATAACGGTGTCTGTCATATGCACAGATGTAACTGTTTGTTTCTCCTAATATACATCCATTAATGGTTATTATAGTAGTATTGGCCTGATTTAGGACACTCATATTCTGCTCTCATTTCTGCATGTGTATGAACCCATAAAAATATATGGTGTAGTTTGTGACTTGTTGACTTGGGCTCTTAGTGAGCCTGTGTGTGTGTGTGTGTGTGTGTGTGTGTGTGTTGGCAGAACCATCCCTCTCTAATCTCAAACATTTTCCCAAGTGCCATTTGACCTGAATGAGCAGCTTAGCAACGTACAACAGAGAAAAGAAGCTCCCTCTGCCCCCCCACGCAATCAGAGAAGAGGGCCAGTGTGAGCCCATTAAGAATGAACAGAAACAGGTGAATGCTCTTACTGTGGCTTGGGTATGCCTGACCCAGCACACCTGTAGCACAGTGATTTGAACAGCATCCCAACAGAATGATGTAGATGCTTTTAATGCTGTTTGCTAAAGCGTCACTTTCACTGCTGTTAATGCCTAGAGCAAGAGATTTAAATAAAACCCCCTGACCCTAAGTGATACATGTCAGCGCCTAACCCTTAACCTGTTTGTGCCTCTTACCTACAGCTTGAGTAGAGATGTGTTGTGTTCAAGCAATCTCTCTCTCTTGCTCTGTCTATGGTTAAATGCTCCTGTCATGTTTAATGGTGCTTTGCTCACACTGCTGTGAAAGACAGAACTCTACATGGCTGGGACAATAGTGTGTGTGAGAAAGAAACCTGATAATGTTCCTGGCGGTTGACCTGGCGCCACCCCTCACTGTTGGCAGGACAGCCCACTTTTCGGTCCTCATCTTTTCATAGAGGGCAAGCAAAGCCAATGCTATTAGTGAAACTCTCATTGAGTGAGTTTAGCTGATGTGCAGCTCAAATGCCTGTTTGGGGATTATATTGATTGGTGGATATACATGCGTGTGTGGTGTGATGGGTTTGGCCTTGGGGCATTACAGATCCAGACTGTTTTGCCTGTCAAATGAGAGCTTCTGAAGTGAACAGATTTTACTTCCTGGGTCACTTGATTCAGTGAGAGTTTATACATGTCATATTGTATTTGCGCTAAAGCTAATTTCTCTCTTTCTCTTGCCAGGTGTAGATTAGAGTGTGAAAACAGTAGAGATGAGCGGAGAGTCAAGACAAGGGGTGGTGACGACCCCTCCCCCTCCCAGAGTGGGGCAGAAGGAGTGCTACTTTGACCGCGTCAACGAGAATGACCCCGAGTACCTGCGTGCACGCAACATGTCCCCAGACCTGCGGCAGGACTTCAACATGATGGAGCAGAAAAAGAGAGTCACACAGATTCTACAGAGTCCAGTAAGAACATGTTTACACACGGACCAGTTTAGCGTTTACACACAAACCAGTTCCACATTTACACTGAAACTAGTTCAACTTTTACACAGAAACTAGTGTTTTCTGTACATTATTCTAATCTCTTACGTTGAGCAAACTGTGTGTGCAGGCGGTGTAGTCTGATTTACTCCGCCCCCAAACCAGATGCTGCTAAAATGTTTCAAAAACACATGAGCGAATGTTGTTTGGCTCTGGTTTTATGTTATAGAAGGGATGTTTTTCCACTTTCCCACAAACAGATTTAATCAGCAAGAATGTGCTTTTTAATGTGCGAAATGTTTACTTTTAGATTTTACAGGCCATGTGGTTTAGAATCGAACCTTTACAGTCAACGTTTGGCACGGCTTATGAAGTTTGTTTTAAACATGAAGGATTGCACCTTATGGTGCCTCTCCATTAACTGAAAGATTTATGGGTTATTTTTGTCAGACGGGCAGGTTTACAACTCAATCATACAACACAGTCTACCACAAAGCCACAGTCACACCACCAGCATAACAAAACCCATCTGGAAGACCACACCTTGACACACACATACACGCATATATACTCGCTCACATATAAATTAAACCCAGCACTGAATCCAAGCACTGAAGTACAGCCCAGCACCTCTGACCTACAGGAAAGAGAACGCACACAAGATTGTGGTAAACATGCTGGAGAGATTACAGTAAACATACTGCACAGATTACAGCACAGATATTTCAGCAAACACTTACTGTGTTTAAAGGAATGCTCCAGATTAAATACAAGTTAAGCTCTAGCAGATCTGTGACATGCTGTCGACTACTACAGAAAATAGTTTTGGTTAGGTTCTTCGTTTGTAAAACAAAGGAAACTCACATTTTGAGTAATGTGTTACCACGTATTAAAATACTTTAGCCACAAGACTTCAATATTATATGTGGTGACAGGAATATGGTGATAACTTCACACAGATAAGCAGGTGATTTAATCTCTATATCTGTAATTCCTGTCATGACCATGTAAAGCCAGTAAGCCTGGCAGCTTTGACGCAAAGATGGCTTGATTGTTTACGCTGGGCAAACTCCACCCACAGTAAATACGTAGTAGCTTCATTCATCTGGAACAATAGCTGTTTACAGCTTAAATAACACATTTTTGTTCAGGAAATAATTCATTTATATATAATGAATAGTATTAATTTAATATTAAATTTAATTAAGTAATTTATTATTAATCTTAAGCAAAAATAGTTAAAATTTCTGCCACTTCCATTGTATGTGTATTATTGTACGTGCAATTTTTACTTTGCTTCACTTGTATTACAATTCATGCAACTCTGAATGGAACAACAATACAAAGGGCACGAGCATGAAATTCATTCCTGCTGTCAGTGTAATCTCTATGTTCAAGACAGAGGCCGCATATCAGTGCGTTTAATTACAGTCTGCTGGGGATTTATTAGCGGCAGCTGTCCCAGCACACAACAAGTGTCACTGAGACACTGTACCGCTCTCAACCATCCTCACTCTGTGTGTATGGATTAAAGCCAGGCAGGGCAGCGGCAGGTGTAGCGTCACACAAGACCGTGTGTTTGCTTTTGGACTGTCAGTACTGATTCAACAAGCTGTTCTTTCATCCCTCTCTCTCCTGATGTGGCTTGGAGTAGCATACACTGCATTCATGTGGAAGAGAGCCGTGTAAATTACACGTCTGTTTGTAGACTATGTTTAAGGTCAGGCTATTATAGGCAGGGCGGGGTTTGCTATTCTTAGCCCTCATTTGTGCTGTCACAGCCTTTGAGATCAAAACAAATGAAGATATCTCTTGTGTGTCTTTTTTTTTGTGTATATTCTCATTTAGAAATATAAAAGCGATCATTGTTTTTGTAAATTCATTGTTTGGTCGTAGCTTTCATTTAACCACATCAGGAAATTGTGGTTTGCTTCTAAAGGTCTTATATAAGTTTTACTAACAAGCACATCTTTTACGAATATTTAAGCTGTTAACTGTATTACTATTGTGATACAATTTAATTTGCGTTGGATTTTGTCTCTTTGCAAATTTTTAGCTCCTCTCCACTGTTCTTCTCTCTGGACGGTTAAATCATGCCACTCGCAGGACTGTAGCTGTTTTTCAAGGGCGCTGTGGTTCAGTCTACTTAAGACTCACGAGTAAACAGGTTCATGTTGAAAGGCAGGTAGGAACGCTAAACAGGGAGGTGTGCGTTTTGTTTTTGTTCAGCATCTCATTTAAACACAGTCTATATCCACACAGGGAATTACAGCCCATAATATCTCCCTTTGTACCAGTCTTGGCTCGGAAGAAGTTGCCATGGTGGCTCATAGAGCAAAATGAACAAGTTACTTTGGCCTGTCTGTTACTAAAGCAGATTCCTCATGTCGGATCAGAGCCAAGTCCTTTAACATGCTTACAGACAGCCAATCAATACACTGACTCTGGCCCGCATCAAACCCAGATAACAGGCGCGTTCCTCCGTACACCATGAGAGGATACATTTCTGTGGTTTGATATTAATGGAGTTACAGTGTGTTTGTGTTGAGATGAGGTCAGATCATTGACGCTTTGATCTGATGACAAGCATAGGCACGTTAATGTGTTTTTGTGCCGCCTCTGTGCAAGCACATTTGCTGTGAGTTGACAGTGAAATGATGGATTCCCATAGTTCAAATTTCATCACGCGTGTTGTTCACCTCTAAAGCACCTCACCGACCTAAAAATGCATGCAGCAAACTCGATCTGTGGGCTTGTATGCTTGTACAAGTATCAGGTATGCCACATGCTAATATCTTCGTGTTTGCCAGGGCAATCGTCATTTTCACAGTTGCTAATACTCAGGGTGAAGGATATGAACAAACCTCTTCTTTCGTCATATGTCTTTCGCTTGCTGTCTTTTTCTTTTTTGTTTTAGTGTTTGTGGAGCAGTGTTGTAATAGAAGGCGCTTATTCATACCAAAACAAACTTGAGGCCAATTTAATTTGATTCCCACCTTGTGTGTTTCACCACAAATTAGATAATCAAGCCCCGGCAGGCCGCAAGAACAAGTGAACCACACGCACACACACACGCACACACACACACGTAGTACTTTGTAGGGGTTTGGCCAGGACTGTCTGCACAGGGACGCACACGAATGCCATGCCCACTTCCCCATGGCTTTTGGCTGCCGTCACTATGGAAATGAGACGGAGGGACAGAGCAGTTTTGAATGAGTCTATCCATCCTGTGGTGTGTGCTAGGATGCCACAGTGGTGGGATGTTAAAGTGCTATATGGAGCCCACTGAGCTTTGGAGGCCAGACTTTTGACTGTTGCCATTGAAACTGGTCTGTTGTGCATCTTTTAGGCCAAGAACCACCCGCACGTAAAGCGACACCACATTTTCACCACATTTTTAGAAAAAGTTTATACGCCCAGTTTAGTGGTGGGTTTATCTGAAATGGTTGATACAATACTCATTCAAATAATTACACAGCAGCATCAGTCTGTAACGGACCATACAGACAACACTGAATTAGTTAAGGTCTGTCAGTTTAAATGTAATTAGAACAGACTGTCTGTTTTCTTCTTCTTTGTTCTTGCATACTGTTTTTATGTTTGTATGCAGCATGTCTTGACCATATCATGGTGTGCCAATCTTATATGCCGAGTTGAAATCGGTAAGTGGTACGTGCAGTTGCACATGCCTCAGATCACATCCAGATTCTCACACCTGTTGAGTGTGAACACCTGAGTAACGTGTGTGTGTGTGTGTGTTTGTAAAGTTAGTGACACGTTATCATAAAAACTGTGTCAGTGTGGATTCTCCACTGTCATTACCTACAACATGTGGGCACTCAGTCAATGTCTGTAGATCCTGTGATTTATTTTGTCATCTTGTTGTGGGTCTGAACTCTTTGATCATTCAGTGTCTGAGACTGTCTGAGAGCAGGTGTGCAGAATGACAGCACATCTCACAGAAGAGCATTGTAATGCATTAAGCCCATCCTATTTTGTCATAAGCACTTCCTGTTCAGAACTGGCTCCGTTTTTAATACTGGAACCAAATGATTTTCATAGACAAATGCTCATGTTTTTCCCTCCAGGTAATTTATACAGTTTATTTTTAGTTATTAGTGTTTTATTTCTATTAGAATCTTCTGTAAGAATTATCTTATGATAAACAGGCTTTTGAGGGTAGGGAATGCAAGAGGTGTTTTCCAAACATTGTCTTTCTCAAAATTACTGAAATTGTTGCCAACAGGAATCAAAATTTTGTCATAACCTTCCTAAACATAGTGGCCTAAAACAGTACAGCATATTAAACAGTCTTCTGTTCATCTGTAGAGAACATCATGTCTCCTGCCGTTTGGCCTCTTCTGGTTTCTAAGAGTGAATCTAAGAGTGAATCTAAGAGTGACCTGTCTATAGCACTTATTCACTGTTGCCTCTTATTGTAATTGAAGTTGCTTCCTTGTCCTCGTTTGTAAGTCGCTTTGGATAAAAGTGTCAGCTAAATGACTAAATGTTAATGAATAGAGCAGACCTCTGGATTAATAGATTTAACTAGTTGTGTTGTCAAGTTACAGATGGAAAGACGTGTGCGCACGTGAAGGTTTAAACGCGTGTAAGCATGAGAGGATTATGTGTGTCTGTTTTGTGTCTGTCTGTTATACACTTCACGTCTAGCTCTCATTAGTTAGTATGAGACAAGTCTAATCTCTCTCTCCCTCTCTCTCAGGCATTTAGAGATGAGCTGGAAGGTCTGATCCAGGAACAGATGAATAAGGGGAATGACCCATCAGGACTGCTCGCCCTGCGACAGATTGCAGACTTCTTCATGACCAGCTCCGTGGCTGGTTTCTCCACCTCTCCTCTCAGTAAGTATCAACATGGCTCTACAGGCAGCAGGTTGTCCTCCACTTTCCCAGACTGCTCCACTCCTCCACCTGTTCGGTTTCACAGACCGCTAGCCAACTCCGGAAAGTCTTTGCATTCTTTCATCTCGCATCTCCAGCCCTTATTAACCCTTCCAGCTCTTCACACTGTCTGTTTTCTCTCTCCACTGTGCTATGCGTAACTAATCTGTGAAACTTCTGTAAAAAAAATTTCCAGTACTTACAGTACGCTCAAAGTCCAGGTCTGAACATCATAGATCACAGAACTTCACAAAGACAATGGATTTATGAACACAGGAATTATCTGGTTCTTTAGTTTGATGTATTTTGTAGGAATACTGTAAAGTTCACATTGTAAATGTCCACAATCCACCCAAACCTTCTATGGTAACTAATCTGTGGGTTATAGAGTTCTAGAATGTTCAGCTATCTAGAGTTCTATGTTTTGTCAACTGGCTTATGTTAAATCAACTGTAGTGTTAAAAGATATAATGGTTTTTGCTGGCAGTTTGAGTTTCTTTTCAGCTGTGAGGAGCTGATTGTGTTGCTTCTCTGAGTTTTATTCGTAACTACTTCATTTATTAGATTTCGCTTGATTTATTTAAGCAGAATCCCAAATGGTCATTAATAAGCTACATTAAAGAAATTACCGTTATCTGGTTCGCCAGTATTTAGCTGTATGAACTTAACGAAGCATCTTAATTAGGTTCAGGCATATCAGAGTCTACCTGAGATCTCCTGAGGTAATTATCTGTTCATCAGGACACAGTCACTGGTTTATATTTAGAGTCCTAATGACATTAGTGTCCATGAGTACAGTTACACAGCAGTTCAGTGTCCATGTTCCTGTGAGAGTAGAGCTGATGTCATTTTCATGATCTCCTACTAATTATTAATTATGTTAATGCAGGTCTGGGCATGGTGACGCCAATCAACGACATGTTCGCTGTGGAGTCCAGCACTATGGTGAAGGGAGAGAGGCAGATCCGCTGTAAACTGGCCAGTCTCTACAGACTAGTGGACCTGTTCAGCTGGGCTCACTTCGCAAACTGTTACGTTACAGTAAGACACAGCATTCCCTATTGTGTACAACACAACTGAAATATTTCTTTTTCCTTGGCTTTGTGAATAATTTAGACCAAAGTAATGAAAGTGTTAATTGTCTAGCCCTTTAAGAACAAAAGAGAGATTGCCTTTATCAGAAGTCTTCTACAGAAGATCAACTGCTGCTGGTGTTTATTTGTGTGTTGTAGGTTCGAGTCAGTAAGGAGCAGGATCATATCCTCATTATCCCCAGAGGACTGTCTTTCGCCGAGGCCTCTGCTTCCAATCTGGTAAGTAACTGCCTGTCCTGCGTTATCACAGCAGAGTATGATAGCAGGTCTGAGAACAGTTCTAGTGTCACGTCACAGGTCTGCCAGGTCACTGTGAACATCAGGCTTAGTGTGAACTCACATTCCAGTAAGACTTAAATTATTGATTTGGGCTTTTGTCATTTACTTGTGCTTTGAAATTTGCCAGTTATGAATTATGTTGGTTTTAAATGGAAAAATAAACAATTACTTGATGCTTCTATTTTTAAGGGCGTCTGGTTTTTGCATTGGTGGTGTAACAGCTTGATTAAATAGGCCTTAATATTGCCCTAAGCCTAGTAATAGTTCAAATAGTATATGTTTATCTGTTGCTGTTTCGCTGTGTGCACGTTTTTTTTCTGTATACCAGCCGCTAAGAGAAAGTGTTGGCAGACCTTGACTAAGCTCTCTCGTTGCCAAAGATTGACATCTGCTTATTCAGCCAGTTATTTCTTTGATATCTCATGAGTTGGTTTCAGATTCCCTGAAACGCTAGCCTGCGTGTTTACGTCAGACATTAGCTTTTAGTGTCTGTACCTCTTCATGGTTATTATATTTGAAGTACAGTGTGGGATGAGAGGTAATGTGGAATTGTCAATCCAGATGGGCAATTGATTTGTCTACACTTGTTCAGACTGGATCTGGAACCAAAACAGATTAAAAATTCCTTATTCATCCTATAAAAGCTGAAACATGCTTGAAATGGATCACGAGCGCTTCTAGATTTTGTTTTGTTACATTTTGACGTATCGGAGCACAACTCGTAGTTCCACGCAAGCATGCATTCACTGTTACTCTACAGCAGACCTTAGCATAAACTGTCCTCCACAGCCAGTTTTATCTTTCAGACCAACAGCTGTCGTGATGGAGTAACAGTTCAAGGAGAGACTTGCTAAACAACAAAAGTCGTGATGTTTTTAGCTAGCTAACTAAATAATAACACATCCAGTGTAATGACACAGACATTTTAAGGAAAACTGTATTCCCTTCTCAAATACCGAGCTTTGTAACTACAAAGTAATGCCAATGAAGCATAAAGAATCAGTGTTAATTGTGTACATCAGGACCAGACACATGCATTACATTGGCCAAGTCACCGCACTCTTATGTGAATGCATGTATTCGGTTTGTTTTCACTTTTGTTGAGGTGTCACTTCTGAAGGGTTTTACGGCCCGCTAGCGTAATGAGTTTTGACACGCTGCTTGTGGTGGTTGCTGTTATGACAAATCCCTGCCAATCAGTTGATTAACGCTGGAATGAATTTGTGAAACGCATTTTTTCATTCAATGACAACGGCAGAGGCGCCGCAGCAGCAGATTCTGCATTGACTCGCTCTCTTGTTCTAGCTGGCGTTTTGTGTAATGCTGCATTGCATTGTGATTTAGGGTTGAATTACTGCTGTTGCCATAGCAAACACATTTGTCTCAGTCATAAAAAAATGCGTAGTCGTGCCAGCTCATGATTGCGTTTATGAGAGACAGTTTTTGAATGTGACTAATGGTTGTGGTCCTGGTTATGTGTAGGCCGCAATCTGGGTATTTTGACCATTATTTTTTTGTAGGAAAGCCAGTACAGGTTTGTCCAGTTCTGTTTATTTGTGTGTGTACATGTGGGTCTACGTGGCGTAGACAGTAAGTCCGAGATAAAGGCTGATCTGCTTTGCATAGCCGGAACATACAGGCTGTTTTTCCCCAGCTGTGTTTGCGCGTGTGTTAGATCTCTGTGTTGCTGACACAGTCAGATAAAGCTCACTGTGCTTCTCTTCCGTGGGCGTGGCTGCTGGATTCTGTGCCCGCTGGAATGAGGCCAGCAATCTGGGTCAGTTTTATTAACAAGATCTGTCACTTTCACTCTCTTCTGCACTGTTCCTAACCAGAGCAGTGTGTTAATGCTGAATTTGTATATTTTCTGCAGAAAATGTAAGTAATGCTTTCCCTTGCAAAAGTCATTGCTGTGTTGCTATGATCTTTTTGGTTCTGTTGCATGTACCTCACTACATAATGGCTAGGGTGTTCTGAAAGGTTTATATTGCATTGTTATATGGTTGCTAACGTATCCTGGGTGTTAATTATGTGGTTGCTTAATAGCCACCAAATGTGCCCACCAGTCTGAGGTATCATTTATGGTCACATTGCATAGGCACATTTTGTGGGATGACATATTACTTGCATTACATTAATTACATGATATTACTTGTAGAGTCAGGGTTTGTTTAGATCCCTGAGAGCCATAGCAATAGTGATCCTTGCCTTACATACACAAGTATTTGACATTGCGTAATGTGGCCTGAGATTGCGTTTATGAAGCAACACTATAAACGGTTCCAAATGTACGTGTAACTGGAAAGTGTAACTTCACATTCAGCCTGTAGCAAAACAATCAGGCCTCAGCTGTGCATTATTTGACATGCAGTGGAAAACGACATGTTTTTACTGCACATGTGTCTTACAGCAAAGGTAAAGGAGAGGACACACAAACCATATTAAGCTAAAGTCTAGCATTGTGTCTTTATGCTTTTCTATTCCATTTCTATATCTCTTATTTGCATAAATATCTCATTTGCATAATGCAACTAAGGTGTCAGTATAAAGCGGTTAAACCAGACGTGTGTCGACTTAATAGTTAAATGCGTCGAGGAAGAAATCTTTACAATGTTAAAACTGGACGCTTGTTTTTGTGTCAAATCACATGTTTGTGACCGACCGTTTGTGACCGTCTGGAGCCACGAGTGTGGATGTCAGTCTGGGCTTGTTAGAGAACAGCGGTACAGTGTGTTTATTTTGGGCTGTTAGTAATACGGGCACAAAATCGACAGCATGTCAAGAGTGTTATGGGTGGTCCATTACAGTACCAACATGTGATGCAATTCAATATTCAGTCACAGCTGGAGGGCAATTAAACATGCAGCGGCGGTTCCATTAACTCGCTGACACAGACAGAACGATCGATCCTGTTTTCTGACTCTCTCCCCATAGCATTAGTCTTACATAACTACTGATTGATCAATCATTTATACAGACAAATAAAAGCGTATTTTAAGTAATACACTAGTGTTGGGTTATAGACCCTTGGCTGTAAACTTCCTAAATTCCTTTGTCGTCCTTTGATCTTTCTTTCTGGAGGTTAGCCGGAACTGGAGGCTTATTAGTGGGCATAAACCAAATCATCCACCAGTTATCAGTTCATCTCTCCGGATGTTTTGCTTCTGATTACAGCGTCTGGGTTGTTGGGAAATGAGAGTTAGATTGTGTTTTCTTGTGATATGATTATGAAGGTCTCTTCATGCTGTGGTTTGTTTGCTGATATTACTGTGTGTACGGACCATCAATGCAGAACATGTCCAAGTCTTTTAATTCAACGTTACTATATACTTACTGAATTTATACGTTTATATTGTGAGTCTTTACCTGATCATCTTTTCATTATTTACCGTATTTAGTAATTTGCCACCCACTATGTATAATGCATTCTATAGTCTTGCATTCTAAACTAATCTGAGCTCATGAAGAATTAGAAAAAAATTCTTCCAATGTTTTTGCATTTAATCTTTCAGTTTTTGCATTAATTCTAACACCACATACTGCTGTAAATAAGCAGTTTATCAGGAACAAATTGATGCTGTAACTGTGCGGGTATAGATGTGTCTTATGGTTAATCTTTGTGTAGTGTGTTTAAGGTTGGCGTAGACACCGTTAGCATTAGCACACAAACCCAATTATTTCACCGTCTTTTATTTGTCTTCTGTTTCAGGTGAAGGTGAATATTCTGGGTGATGTGGTGGATCAGGGCTCCACCAACCTGCAAGTTGATCCCACCGGCTTCAGCCCTCACGCTGCCATCTACTCCATCAGACCTGACGTGCGCTGCATTATTCACATACGCACGCCCGCCACAGCCGCTGTAAGCACCAACAAACGGCATTCTGGGAAATTCCCTCTCCCACCAGCTGCAACAAGCACTATATGGATTATGTAAAGCGACTGCTTGTTTCCAAGTCGTAGTTGCTCAACATGGATGATAATTATCTCCCAAGAATCCATCCAAATGACTTTAGTTGGATGTCGCATGTGTTTTTGATTCATTATTGACAGCCCTGCCTGAAATGCTTCTCTTTAATTTGTATCATGATTTCTGCATGAATCTTTACCTCATCAGGTGTCGTCTATGAAGTGCGGTCTTCTGCCCATCTCTCAGGAGGCTCTAATCTTGGGTGACATCGCCTACTACAACTATCAGGGCAGCCTGGATGAACACGAAGAGCGCCTGGAGCTCCAGAAAGCTCTCGGACCCACAGCCAAGGTGAAACACCAACTCCTAAGACTTTACTACTGCCGTAATCTCTAGAGTTCAAGAGTTCAAGTTCTCTAGAGTTCAAGGTCTTCATTGAGTATGTCGAGGACATAGTGTTTCCTGTTATTTCTTACCAGTTTGTGTGTGTGTGTGTTTCAGGTGTTGGTGTTGAGGAATCATGGGGTTGTTGCTCTCGGCGAGACCATTGAAGAAGCCTTTCACTATATTTACAACACTCAGTTTGCTTGTGAAATTCAGGTAAATCGCTTCAGATACTGGAAAAATATGAACAGACCCAGACAGAATTGAGCATTTTTGGACCCGTTCAGTGTTCAGTGTTTTGAACATCTCGACTGGGTTTGATTGGATTCGAGTGATGTTTTTTCCAACACGGATAACAGGAGACTGAAAAGGACATTTAAAAAACTTGCCAATAATCAAACTAAACAAACTTTGTCTTATAGATTCCTAGCAATAAAAATGTGTGTCTGTATTTATCTCTCTCTCTCACTGTCTGTAGGTGAATGCGTTCTCATGTGCGGGTGGAATGGAGAACCTGATCGTTTTGGATGTGGAGAAGTTCAAACCTCGTACGCAAGGAGTAGCAGAGGCAGGAGTCAACATGGGCTCTCAGCACAAGTGGTGGCTGGGGGAGCTGGAGTTTGAGTCACTCATGAGAATGCTGGATAACCTGGTATGTCTGTGTGCGTGTGTGCGTCTGCGTGTGTGCGTCTGCGTCTGCGTGTGTGCGTCTGCGTGTGTGTGTGTCTGCATCTGTGTCTGCATCTGTGTCTGCATCTGTGTCTGTGTCTGCGTCTGTGTCTGCGTCTGCGTCTGTGTGTGCGTCTGTGTGTGTGTGTCTGTGTATAGATTACAGTAAGCCCATGTAAGCCTCAACCTGCGGGAGGTGTTTAATACCTTATGAAAGCTATCTGTTAGCAGTGCATTTGCTGGGCTAGCACAGAGCCGGAAGTATTTAATTTAGGAACTCTCAAAATTATACACTGGTGAACAGTTGCTGATAAGTCTTTTTGCCTCCAGAATGGGTGTAGTTATCTACCAGCAGGGGCAAACTGAGCTGTTTCAACTCACCAGGCTCTGTCCCTTTGTTTTCGTCCCAATGTGTTTTCCCATAAATCAGTCCATCATCTGTAGTGCACTTAGTCCAGCGTCACAGTGACACTTGATGTATCGTGGTGCTCTGTCTGTGTGCTTACAGTAAATGCACTGTTAAGACTTCCCAGCCAGAGACAGTGTGATTTAGTGTGTTTAAATGGGTGGTTTGGTGTAGTGGCTAAAACTAGGGATTAAGAACCGGAAGGTTGCTGGTTCCACACCACAAGAACCCATCACTGTTGTGTCCATTAGCATGGCACATTTTTCGTCCATGTGACCATGTGTACTGTAAGTCACTTTGTACCAGAGCGTCTGTCTAAAAGAAAGGAATCGCCAATGGAAAAAAAAAACCTTCTTTCCCTCCTGTTGGACAAACGTTTTAGTGTTTCAGACAAAAGGTGGCAGACGAAACGTAAGAACGAGACAAACGGGAGTTGAGGAGAACTCATGCCAAAACGTTCTTCTCTCTATCCATCTCTCCTTCTCCAGCTGTGCACAGGGCCCTGTTTTTCTCCCAGTGAGATAGTGAAGAATGCAGGCATGTGGAAATTCTGTTTTCTCAGCCGAGGCAGAAGAAGAATGAACTCTGAGATGATAATGATATGGTGTGTCGTTCAGCGAGCTGCTGCAGAGAACGGATAGATTTTCCTACTTATTCTTGGATACGGTTGCTTACTGTTTTACTTACTGTATTTGCGCTTCCGTCCTTCTAATATAGTATCTGGTGTCGCCGACATTTCTTGGACCTTCAGGAAATTCATTTTCCAAGCACAGCTCATTATACAAACCAATTCAATTATTCATCGGTCTCATTCATAAAAGCCTTCGAGTCGTTTATCCATGAAGGCAGTAATTGAATGATTAAGGGATGGGTCACATCCTCTCCATTGTGTTCCTGTCATCTGAGGATGTTCCAGATAAAGTCGGTTGTTTTAATCAATGAGATCGCAGCTTGTCTAATAGGGTGGTTCTTTTGACAGACTATGGTGATTGTATAAAGGGAGACTTGGAAGGTTAATGAAATCAAATTCTGAATATAACTAAATACTTTTGTTACGTAATCAAGTTGTTTGTATTTTAATGCAGATTCATAGTCTCTTTTTTATCTCTTTTTCAAAGCTAGTTCTGTTTTTTGTAATAGTTTGTTATAAAAACTAAACCTTGCAATGTGGTTTGTCAAAATAATTTTGTTAGTTTGTGTTTTCTAAATGGTGTGTTTTTTTATTATTTCAGGGTTACAGAACAGGCTACGCATACCGACACCCGATCATACGAGAGAAACCTCGACACAAAAGCGAAGTGGAGATCCCGGCAACCGTAACGGCGTTCATGTTCGACGACGATGACGCTCCACGTTTACCTCAGCGGTTGCTGCAGCAGCGACAGCAGAGAGAGAAAACACGCTGGCTCAATTCTCCCAACTGCTACATGAAGGTTAACGTGGCGGAGGGAGACAGCGAGGAAAACGGACGCACCAAGACGATGGTGAGAGTGACAGTCTGTTATGGTGCGCATTGAAATCACATTGACAATAAAACGCACAATATTTTTTGGTAAATATTTGTGCAATTTTTTTCTTCAAGTGTTAATTGTTCAAAGGCAATCACTGTTAACGAAGTAAACGTTTCTCATTAGAAAATCCTCTGGTAGATTTTAAGTTGCAAAGAGTGGGAATGTGGTGGTTTCCCGGGAATTTCCCATGGTCCAGCTACTGACAAAATAAACTCGTTATTCTGTCATCACCGCTGAACCTGAACATTTCCTGAATCTGTTGAATGTCAAGAGGGAAAGATGTGTCAGTTGACTGGAAATGTCACCAATGTATCTTTAAATTTGAAGTTATACTGCCCTCTAGCGTTTGTTGTTTTACTGCTAAAGGTGTACTGTAATAACCTATTTAAATCAAGCATGAAAAACTTAAGTTAGAACAATGCAAATATTGATCTAGCTTTGCACAAATTGTTTGCATATCTGAGAGGAATTCCAGTTAACATGTGAACAGATACAACAAAACTAACTGTACAGTTTATCTGGAAAGCCTGTTTCAGCCACATGACTCCAATCTAGAATTGTGTTAGTCATTTTGCAAGGCAACAAAATGAAAGTATTACCTCTACATTATAAATTAACTCTGTAAGCATGATTTATGTTCCAGAGTTACTGTTCTTAAATTCTACTACTTATTTACACCCAAGATTCTACTCTAAGTTTCCGTTCCTGGTTTATACCTTAGAGTTAAACTCTAGAATTCTACCCCAGGATCTACTTTTGATTTATGCCCTAGATTCTACTCTGGAATTGTACTCCTGATTTATACCTTAGAATTCTAACCTAGATTTCAACTTGAGATTTATGCACTAGAATTTTACTTTAAAATTTACGGCCAAGAATTTCACACTTTTCTAGAATTCTTTTCTAGATTTGAATCTAATTTTTTCACTCCCTTTTTTCAGTGGATGAAGTCAGATGAGAGGAACAACACAAGCGGAACTCCGATCCGCATTGAAGATCCCAACCAGTTTGTCCCTCTTAACACAAACCCCACAGACGTCCTGGAGAAGAGGAATAAGGTAAAGTGTATGTGCATGAAAGCATTTAGCACAGTTATCAACACTCATTAACTGAAACTAAAAGGAGTAAGTCCTAAAACCTTCAAGTGATTAGTTTTCACCTGTAAGCTGAAATCACAGCTAATGTCAGCAATGTTTAGTCATTTGGGTGCCGATGGGCTTCCTGCTCCGATTGATCTAAATTGACTTTAAAAGCTTTTCTGTGGTCTTTATAGATCCGTGAGCAGAACCGCTTTGACATGATGACAGCAGGCCCGCAGTCACAGCGTCTGGCAGGAATCGTGGTGGAAAGGCCCCCGGTGAGTGTCAGAACCGCATTACCCATAAACCCCATGTAAATCCAAGATGCATCTCTAGGTGGCGCCAGATCTTCAGCTGTTGTTATCAGAGGCCTTACGTGAAAGTTCAGTTGGTGAAATGTGTTCAGTTTATGGGGATAAGACAGAATCTCATGTAGCTTTCTTTTCTTGTTAATGAAGGTGCAGTTGCCAGCAGAGGTAAATTTAAGGGATTGCTGTCTGTTATTCTGGTTGTTAAAAACAATCACAGTTTGCAGTTGTTTGCTAGGGCTGGGCGGTATTACACACATATATAAAGTACTGTTTATTCTCTGGCTTATTCAGTCAATGGTACCAATAATGGTTTACAAAAAAGTATGATATAAATGTTTTGTAAAATGGCAAAACTATTATAACACACTATTAGTGCGTTGAACTTTTAAGTTGAACTTTTAGGATTATGGTCATACCGTCCACTCCTAATGTCTGCATGAAGTGCTGTTCTTTGTTAATGGGTATTGTTTTGCATTTGTTTAAGTGTGGATTTGCAGTGCTCTCATCGTGTTCTCACTTTCCACCAAAATTGTGAATCACAGAGAATTTAGCATATTGTTGAACATGACTTTTTTTGAATTGTACATTTGTGGTGTTGTCCTTTTTAAAACCAAAATTGTGAATCACAAACAATTTAGCGTATTATTGAATGTGTTTTCATGACTTTTGTATTGAATGCACAATATTAAATGTGTGTCTCTGTGTGTCTGAGCACAAGTTTAACATTTCGTGAGCCGTTTTTAATTTCTGTAGATGACTCATTTCATAACAGATGCACTTAGATGTTACTGCCGGTCTTATTTTGTGCTCTATGCTCTGCCCACACACACGTGCAGCCGTACATGGGCGATGACGAGGAACAGAGTGGCCCACTCCCTCCAAACCCCTTCAGTGAACTCATCGAGAAAGAGATGCAGGATTACCAGAAACAAGTGGAACATCGTCATCTCGGCCTAGAAGGTAAAACGCGCTCACTCCAAACGCCACTGAAACGCATGACACCCCCTTTCTTTTTCCAAAACACTATTTCCTATTCCAACAATCACACAAACCAGTCAATGCTAATGAGATAACTCAATGCTTCCTACAGCTAGGATCAATATAGTGTTGAGACAGACATGTGCATACGTGTTGAACTAAAATGCAGAACGTATAGAGCCAAGATCGATGACTGTCTGTGCACAGAGTCGTCTGCATGTCTTCTAACATGTCTACTTCTTTAATTTATGTTTCCCTGCCTGTCTGTCTGTCTGTTTACTAACTAACTCACCCCTGCAGATGATGAGCAACTCACATCAGATGACGCGTCCACACTGTCTCAGTCTGTCTCTCAAACTCAGTCTCCGCAAAACACTCCAGCTAAAGAAGGTACAACTCTGAATACACCAGATGACTCACTGAACTGCAGCTGTGATGTGTGTCCGTTCACTCTAACGAGTTTAGACTCCTAAATCTTTTAGACTCACTTTAATCGTTCAGTCTGAAGCATAGAGCCACACCCCCCACTTACAACCCCCTTACTCAGCCGTCTAATTGTTTCTTACATATTTTTGGGCTTTGAGTGGCGAGTGAGTGGCGATGCATCATTAGCATGAGTTTCAGGGTGATTCAAGGGCCGGATGTTTACCTCTGTAGCTAGGCAGCAATTCAGGAGGAGAAGGTGCCAAAATGGAAAGTTTTGTACATGTAAAATTTTGACTCATCACTTTGATTTTACTGCTGAAGCATGACACGCATCTGGATTGCAAGAGATGAGAACGCTCTACCAAAATTAAATTGTATTCTACGAAGACGAGAACGCATAATAATCCAACTGAAAATTTTTGCATTGTTAATAGTTTTGCACATTCACAGGTTAGTCCAGATTTCTTAACCAGAAAAAAGATTTCACCCCAGTCAAATACCCAAGTGCTTTAAACAGTCTTGGTTCACACC
Organism: Botia almorhae; assembly: GCA_036877575.1. Classification (NCBI taxonomy): domain Eukaryota; kingdom Metazoa; phylum Chordata; class Actinopteri; order Cypriniformes; family Botiidae; genus Botia; species Botia almorhae. The sequence goes on from JAZGTJ010000240.1 coordinate 86,201, forward strand.
AAAAACTACTTTCATACTGCCTTTAATCAACTTCAGCATGTTTTTTGTGTGTCTTCACAAGAAAATGTTTGCATTGATGTTAAAAAGCATTCTGTGTTGAAGGATGTTACCTTACCGTTGTGTCATAATGTCTTAGTCACGTACAATAAGCAATTTTGTATTTCCATTTCATAGGAAGAGCTGGGATGCTAACATTAGCTTGATAGACAGACTTACATAAACTGAAGATAATGTTTTATATAAACTGAAGGTAGTGATATGTGTTCACACAGGGCAGGGAGAATGTTATGCGAGGTATAGAAACGCTAGTTGCATCAAATCGCTAGTTACCCAACCAGACATATTACGTGACTGACTGACACTGATAAGCTCAGAAATGAGGAACAAAAGAGGGCAAGTTCACTGTTTACCTGAAGTATAGGTCGTGTCTGACACCAGAACATTTTGCCTCACAGCTGATTGTAATGATTTTGTGCAGTATTTAACTTCTATGACTCTAGACATTACTAATTTAAAAGAGAATCTGATATTCAAAAATGATTATCAAATATTTATACAGCTCATAATAAAATATGCAGTAAAATCACCTGCGGGGACTCATTTAGACACTTAAAGTAAACTAAAGCAGAAAGTTTAGCTTTGTATTGTAATATTGTAATGTTATCCCACAGATAATGTAAAGATAAACCATATAATGAAAATACACCAATGTGCAGTAAATTATTAATTACCAATAATAACCTTTTGATTAATATTAAACAATTACAGCAGCAACTTAATCACGCTTTTGGTATGTGGCCACATGTATGTCAGCTAAAAATGTCTCATCCAATCAGATTAGCTGATATCACTTTAATGCATTACTCAATTATATGGCCTAACTCATTTAATGCACCACTGCAAAGGGCTGCCAATGTTCAATAAAAGCTACATTTATTATCGTTGAATATCTGAGTAATTCTACAGTCATGTACTGTTAATTTCACTGACAGTGTTTGAATCACTTTTGTTGCACTGTTGATTGATTCGTCATGGTTTCTGATGCAGAGAATCACACCGGCCTGCTGCTAAACGGCAAAGACGACCACGCCGACGAGGACGAGCTCATCAAGCGCGTGAGTCAGCTGACCACCAGCGCGGAAAGCGTGGAGAAAAAGAGCATAGACGCGCGGCCCGGGGAGAAGATCGAGGAGGCTCTGACACCCGAGGGCTCGCCCTCCAAATCTCCCAACAAGAAGAAGAAGAAGTTCCGAACCCCGTCCTTCCTGAAGAAGAACAAAAAGAAAGAGAAGGTGGAAGCCTAGAGGAGAGAGAGAGAGAGAGAGAGAGTCCACACCCACCTTGTCTGTCGAAGCTTTTTGTTTTTAAGTTGTTCTTTTAATACTTTTATTTTTTAAATGGTTGTTTGATAAAAGACGTGGCACATTTTTTTGGGGTCGATTGGGAAACGAACAGATGGCGTTACGTCCGCGTTTAGCGGCGTTCCATGTTCGAGCGGTCACGAAAGCGATGTTAAACAGGAAGAGGACACTCCCCGGAAACTGGCTCCTCTCTCCTAAAGGAAAAGACTGAAAACACACAGACATACCTGGACAGTTTCCTGAGTTATAAATCTCATTGATGAGCCCATACTGCATTGTTTATTGTTTCCACACTGTATGTTTATGAGATTGACATACAGAATCTTTTATGAGCCCCTTTTCTAGCTGCCACATCTTCCCTGGTTGAGTTGGTTTTGCTCCAGCTGTAGGTGGACGGAGATTGTAATGGGTTACACTACACAGGAGACGCTTAAGAATCACACTGGAAACCGATCTGGGGTTATTTTAACAGGGTTTATTTTATTTTTTATTGTCTTGTCACCTGTAAATTCTAAATTAACGGGTGTGAAATTAGCTGGGATTAGCAGCCGCGACCTGCATGTGTGATAATCCTGTGTAGAGCCAATCCGATACTGTTCTTTGCCAAACGAAACATTTTAAAAGCAAACAAAAACAATCACGTTTTAGTGAACTATAATCCTGTCTCGCATTGTGATTCGCAGACATCCACTCATCTCTTGGTATCTTTTTTTTTTATTAAAATGCAATTTCGTTTTTATCCATTCAGTTTTATACTCATTTCAAAATCTTAAAGCATGTTTAAAGAATTTATACTGATAATGTAGCGGTGCCTGAATTCTCAATCATGTAGTAGCTCAGATTACTAAACACACGTATAACAAAAATATATGAAAACTGGAGTGATGTTGATTATATATGAATATATAATATTTTTGTGCTGCACTTTTCAATGTGGTATATAATTATATATAACAGAATGAATCTATGGATGATTTCAGCCGCTGAAGGAGATCTGAGAGAAAGAACAATGAAATGTGACCATTGCTGAGAAATGTTTTGGCATAGTGATAAAGGGTGGAGAAAGGCGATCTGTTAACATGTAAGGAAATATATATATTTGTAAACTATATTTTAAAAAATGTGTTTAAGTTCCAAAGCAAGTCAGCTACAGGCCTAATGGCTCTCAAGGTTTGGCAATGGAGGTTTGGTGGATTAAAGTCTATTCAATACCGATCATTGTGTTCATACAAAAATGGTTTAAATGGATCTTTATGGGCTCTGGAGGACATTGTCATTATAAGTCACTCATTAAGACACCTTATGACTGTCATATGTCACCCCATTACCATCCATCAGATGTCTGTGTTACTATGGTTACCTGAGAAATGGCATTGAAGAATTCAAATAGCAGGTCTGTGTTTTTGTTTGTTTGTTTGTTTTTGTTTTCTGTCTGAAACTGGATTTGGTTTCCTCATCTCTGTCAAATGTAAGCTGACTGCCATGAGGTCAGGGGTTGCTTGTTTTTGCCTGTTTTGAAGTGCCCTTCCTGGTAAGACGCCACTCAGTCAGAACGAAAGCAAGTTTGTCACCAAAAGTTAATCTCGTATGGTTTCCAGATTAGCAGGGAGTATTGTGACCTCCATTTGAACTCCATGAGGCCTGAATGTGGTCCTCATATATCCCAGAGGGGGCAGACAGCACCACAAAGCGCGATGTATCCCAGTGGGCAATGTGAAGTACAGGCTTGGGCATGAAGAGAGAGAGAGACACGTTTCTAAGCTGTTTAAATGGCATGTGGTTTTGAACGTGGGCCAGACGTGGATTAAAACCATTTAAAGCTCGACCGGGTGTAAGTTTAGACAGAGAGAACTGGGGCGGGTGGGTAGATTAACTTGTTTTATTGCTTTAACTTGAATTGCCATTTTCCTTTTCGGTTTTGCAGTTTTGTATTTCATTTTCAATAGTGCATCATAGATTTGCTTGAAAGTTTAGTTTATTTCTCAAGCATTAACTTTTCTTGGCCCATGGAATGTGCATCACGTTTTTATTTCTTTTTTTTTGGAGCCCCTTCTGACCAGTTTGGCACCTTGTTTTACTAATGCCTCTCTCTTGTAGTCTCTGGTTCTCTGGCCTGTTGCTTTGGCATACAAGTTTGAGCCATGCCTCTTTGTGACCTGTGAAATTATATATAAATCGTTATCTAACGGACTTGCTTTTAGATGTATTGCTAATCAATGTAAATTCACAAATAAAAAAAAACTATTTTAAGAAGCAAGAGTCTGTGGGGACAGATGACATTTCACTCCATATTTCTGTATATGTTGACATTTAAAGTCATTCATCACATTTCTTAGTTATTCATGGACAATCATTTAAATTAAAATGGAATATTTGACTATGAAACTCTTACTTACACAAGCCCATACGACCTCCTTTCGTCAGACATGTATATTGTAAATCGTAAGCGCAGTATAAATAACGACTAACAGCATCTGTGATGTTATGGACGACAAAATAATTTAGATTTCTGCTGTATAAACAACAAATAAACACGTAAACAAGTACATACACAAATAAGCAAGCAGTGACATTTATGCACTTACAATTAAAGGCTAATGGGCGACAGTTTGTTTAAAAAAAAAAAAGCTTCCAGAACATTCCACAAAATTGTTCTATTTGTGTTCCACAGAAGAACGTCATGTGGGTTTCTAACACAATAAGGGTGAATAAATTGACAGCATTTTCGTTGCAGTTTCCATCAACTATCTTGCTGTACACAATTGCTATGGTGGTTTCTTTTTCATTTTTTAAGAACTGTTTTTAGTGTAAACAGAACTCCGAATTATCACTGTGCTATTCTCACTTTCAGTTTTGGGAAAACAAAGCACATTCCATGTGTACACAACCACATTATATATGAGCTGCCAATAGAATCTGTACAGTACTGAATAAAACAAGCCAATTCATTCTTTTAGCAAAAACCTGCACCCATAACTCTACCAAAGACCCCTACAGTAAATTATGGCTTTATGGCAGAAAGTTTTACTGTACAAACAGACAATTCACAAAACAACTGGATTAGCATCCATAAATTAACAAAGAATTCTAGTTTATTCAAAATTCAGTTTCCCCTTTTCAGCTTACAGTGAATAAATATGCATTGATTATTTTTTGCACAAGCAACAGACTGTTAGTTTGAAAGAAGGCGCATCACTGTTGTGTCGTGCCGACGTGCCTTCCTGCATTTTTCCCACAAATGCAACACCTGAAATATGCAACTAATGCACCAGACACTGGTGTAATTCACATGGCTGTGTGCGTTAGTGAAACTTTAGGCGTGTCAATATTCACAGAGCATCTCGCACTGCAAACTGACTCAGGATCAGCTTTGCTGTTTCAGCAGACAAAACCTATGGTCAGTGGGAGTTCATGATGGACTATATCTAGATCAGTTAATTTGCTGTGCTTGTACCCAATTTGATTTCCCTTAATTGACTTATTTACTCTCATAGCTCCAGTGTAGAGCCACAGAATAATGCAGACCCAGGGGCTGATCTGGGGTCAGCACATGCGTAATAAAACTGTACTCCGGTTAGCTACTAATGGGGACTCAAATATTATCGGCCTTGTGTGATTATATTGACTGTGCAGATGAATGTTCTTTGTGAAGCATCTATATTAAATGGAAATGAATTGAGGCATTGTTGTCTTGTGTGACACTTGTGTGTGTTTTTTACTGTTATTTGAAATCCTGTTGTCAATTACTTTCTGACAGCTGGTGTTTATATTGCTAAATACATGCCACATGTAATCAAGCAGGACCCCAAATTAACTTCCTCTTACCATTGAGAAATATGACCATTCAACTGTATATTGCTTATAGAATGTTTATGTATATAAGTGTAGTTGTTTTTTGTAGCATCATACTGATTTTATCGTTCTAAAAGTTAAGACACAATTTCTGTTTTGTCAGCTTAATGCGAAGAATATTCCACACAGAGTTCTAAAGAAAAAATTCTGCAAGCATTGTAATTTAATCCAGTAAAAAGATGTTTCGATTTATCCACGCAAACACTTTTATTTGGCCAGTGTTCATTTTGGACTATTTATCCACGGAATAAAGTAAGTTTGTGATTTATACTCTCCAAATAAACAACATCACAATGAGCGTCAATCACGTTTGCTTTTACGAAAGCATTTTCAGGTGAACGGCATTTTCTGCTCCGCTTCAAAGCTGTTGGTTTAGAACCACACGTGCTAGCGCAGATCCACCAGCCCAGAGACGTCCGTCCTGTCAGGAAGAGTCTCTCGCCGGTCCCCGCTGCATTGTCCTTATGTGTTTGAACCTATGAGCTCATGGGCGTAGGAACTGTGGGAAGTTGGTCAGTGGGCCGAGACATCAGCTCTCAGACAATGCAGCCATTCAGAGCCGGGGTGTCCCTGGAGAAAAGAGAGGGAGCCGCTGCAGGGCTCAGAAAGAGGGCGGGAAAAAGAGGCCTTTCTTGTGGTTGTATCATTTAGATGGGCTGTTGTGTAAGGCTGCAGGATCTCAATGTTAAGCTGGGAATTTGGAGTGGGGGGGTGCTTAAAGGAAAGGGGGGCCCCCGGTTCCCCAGACAGTGTCTTGCTGGGTGTGTCAAAACAATAAAACAGCTCAACTCCAGATGGATGCCCAGTCAGAGGGGATAAACATCAGCCATTTAAAGACAGCAAATATGAGACAGCTCCCTCTATAGGCACCTTTAAGCAACTGCACTGTTCTATGGAGCTTGGGGGGAGGGTGGATTTTTGTCAGCAAAACCCAAGAGGACACAGAGAGCGTGGACTCCCTTTTCACACCTTCTTTTTTTATCATTCCTACATCATTTCTTTCCTCTTTGTAAAGCCAGAACAGTTTGTTCGCTCACTGTTTGTCCGGACAGTTCAAACTTAGCTGACAGAGACACAATGTTCTTTATAAGGCCTGCCAAGTTTTTCCTCTGAAATGTGTATTAGTTAGCAATACTAAAGGTCAGATGTAGACACAGAGCCCTGGTGAGCAGCGGAGACCATCTGAAATCTTCATCCTAATATTTAAACGGACATATACTTCTCTAAACTAATGTGGTTCAGTGAAAGGAGATGTGGGTGGAGTTTTGTACATTCTGTATGTGAGGTCATGAAGGGGTGGGATTACGTCACACAGTAGAGGCAGGTGGTTGGAGTGAATGATGTCACCCTAAAGGGAAAGTTGTTTTAGAGGCGGAGCTAATTAATATGTTTGATGACAGATTATAAAGAACCACTTTTTTAAATAACGGGCACTGATAAATTGTGAACTAAGACTTGAACTTTTATTATTTTGACGGTGAACTTGTTTAGACTTGATTAGACTTTGACGGTTTTTGTTTAGACTGTAAAGTATATTTTATGTTTAATTCCTTGGTCACTGTAAACGTTTACTTAGACTGAAAAGTATTGTTTTACATTTACCTCTGTGGTCACATTTAAAATGGGTGGCTGTGCGCCAGCTTCATCAAACCTGCCCTAGATAATGTGTCGTCGTGGGTGTAAATGATTTTCTGTTGGTATATAATTTCCGTGTGCGATGTGTCCCGCTGTGAACTGGTGTCCAATAGGCAGGACATCTGGAGCAGATGGTGCATTGGAGCCCCCGCAGCCCACCACCCTCAAGAAAGAAGCCCGCCCGTGTGCCAAAGCAGGAGAGAGGCAGGCTTGAACAGAGGTCGGCAGGTCAAGACAGAGGGAGGCTGTAGGACGTCCTGACTAAGGGACAATGCCTTTAATGGAGCCCACAGCACTGCAGGTCGTCACACACACACATTCTTTAAGCACCGTCCTGTGCACAATAACTCTTGATGACCTGCATCTCTCTCTCTCTCTTTCTCACACACACAGTGTAGAATGACAGTCCAGGTCACGGAGGGTTAATCAGGATCAGCCCCTGCGCTCCGCACATTGTCTTCTGTGCGTCCCTGTACCACACTGACCTGGCCAGACACAAATAGAGTCAGATTTCTGAAGTGACAGAGACAGACGCACGTGGACGCGACTTTTAACGCTTATGAAATCGAATATGACGTTCAAGATTTTGATGCACAACAACACAGGTGCATTTCAGAACACTTAAAACACAAATCAATAGAGATGTCGGGTTTGATTTTACCTTGGTTAACGGATGTTGTTAAGCACATCGAGGTAACGGCAGGAGTAATATGATATAAAATACTGATGTTTAGTAGCTACATTTATTAAAGGTGCTGAAAGTGATTTTAATCACATACTTTAGCTGTTTTTACAGTTTAATGTGTATCACTGGAATGTGTCCTGAGAAATTACTATAACTTTTGTGACGGACCTTATCTCTGTAAATGGCTTTTTAAACCAATTAGAAAACGAACCTTATTTTGGTTATTTGGTAATAGTACATTTTTTCTTATATCTGTGGGTTCCGATTTGTTGATAATGGGTTAGAGGGTGGAGTTTTGAAAAGAGGGTGTGTGGACGTTTGCGAACCTTCTGAAATCGATTGCCTAATAATTTAAACGGCGTATTAGCGCAACTAAGCTGTTTGCTTGCATAGGTTTGTTTCCTGTGCTGAAGTCTTTTCTATTGAAACAGGAAGTTTAGGGTGTATATCAAAAGACTCCTTTTTTGTTTATTTATGTCACGACCTGGAAAACATAGAGGGTTAAGCAGTAGGGTTAGAATGGGGTTAGTGAGTTCAAAGTTACCATCTAGATACAGTCTAAACAATCCAAAGCCATTTCCTTTTATCTTGTAGAAAAGGAAATAATGTAAATTAGGTTTAACTGACTATTGTACAACTGACTATTGTTAGTTGGGGCAGGTGCTATTTATAATGTGGGGGGAGGGGTCATCTCATACTAAAGACTATCTGATTGGACAAAAATGTATATGTGTCCAGGATGTACAGGATGAGTCATCAATATTTTTGGCTTGTTTTGCTGAAAAAGGAAATGTTTAAGTTATTGTTTAGGGATAACCTAACAATAAAAGGCCTTAATGCTAGCGGAAATAAACTAAAAAATGCAAAACTGCAACTCTGATTTCACATTCATAGCTGTGCTTATATCAGCTATGTAAAATGTCAAAAAATGTCAAATTCAGCTAAAACAAAAAGGCCCAGATATTGCAGTTCCAGTTAAACTGAAACTAAAATTAGTCGCAGTCTTGCGACTATCCGAGCTTGTTTCAGAGAGAACAATAGCTTCTTAAATGGAAGCCAAACAGGTCTAAAACCATGTTAGCAATACGATGATAAACACCCTCCAATCTTCCCTCTGATAGAGTCCAGGCCATCAGGAGTCCAGATGAAGGGGATCGTGTTTGGGCTGTACGACTATGCAGCAGGAGTCTGAAATCTGGCTCCATCTTCTCCAATCCCATGCTACCTCCTTCCTAAACCCGATATTAAAAAGGGATTAAGGCCTTGGAAACGACAACGGCCGGTATCCGACGGCACCTCTTCCTGCCTCCACCAGCCAGGATGGTTTAGGAACAGACTGGGAACTGTAGAATCAGGGGAGAGGTAAAAAGAAGGGTGCCATGAATGTCTCCCATGTGATGTCTGGCTGCCAATAAATGGGACGAGTAGTGAAGCGTGAGAACACGTTGTGCTTTATTTTGTACCTGTTGGTTCCTGTAACGTAACACTGTCGAAGCTGTCTGATCCTAAAAACTCAGGCTTTCTCAGCTGGCGAGAGGAGGGACGACTGGCCGTCTAATCCGGGACAACCCTGTGTCGTAACGCACACACTGGTCTCCTTGTGAGATAAGCCTTTGTGCGCATGTAACGCATTGGTCTTAGGGCAACTATATCGAGCAGTAGGTCACACTGAAGCCATTGTGTTTCAGAAAGGGGAAAAAACAACCATTGATTTGTAGTGTAATTCCACCTTACGTATGTTTTGAGTTGTCAGTACTGTTAGGAGGTGTACCAGAGGTGTATGTGTGTCACTTTAGAAGATGTACTTCCATTTTTTGCTGTGCTTTGGAAGATTGCAGCTGGGCTGTAACTGGTCCAAGCTGATTATTAGCTGGTCTAAACTGGTAGACCATGTCAGATCACCAACATATCATGATTGACGTGCTGTTTGGGACATGGTGGATCACTGACCCAACAATGACCATCTTGAACAAGTTATTTAGCTTATAACAGAATTTCCATTTTATCTTTGTTGCAAGTTAACCCATGTTTAACGGACTTGTTTGTATTTTTCTTGTATAGCTTTATACCTGTAGTTTTATTCGTAAGATGAATGACTCGCAGACTCTCCACATTGACATCTTCTTAATTTGCCAAGATTCAATTTTGGGCTGAAACTGAAACAGAAAGCGATCAGTTAATTTTAAGGGAGTGTTGTAGTTTTGATGCGTCTCTTGCAGTGTAGATGTGGAATGGATCTTCACAGTGAGATCTCGGTCAGTGACAGCAGATATCATCCATGCTCTTCTAACCACACTGACCCACTTGTAACTGGAGCGATGGTTGTTTTTTCCCCAAGCACATATGGCCTCTAATACGACAGTCCAAACTGTTCAAAACGGACAGATAGTACAGAGGTGTAAAAGATACAGATATGTCAGAGATAAAGAGTCATGGACCGAAACATGAAACATTTTAGAAGCTGAGACACTTCAGTGTGTCATTTCCATCCAGAACTGAAATGAAATGTGCTATGAAATATTATTTCCATCTTTTTTCCACAAAACAAGAACCTTCCTTCCGCCACAGCTGTCAAATCTCATTTGTGAGACGTGTTTGACGTCATACTTTGACGTCAGTGATCTTAATAGTTAAATGATCAACAATAACATCATCTTGATGGGTTGCCATGTCAAAATGGTGACTAGTAACTGAACGCCCTGCACCATTTGTGGTTGTATGTAGACTAGCTGTTTCTCAGTGAATAACTGCAGTTTGGGTATCGTCCTCACACAAACCTGTTGTATGACAGTTTGACATTATAAACCACTCTTCTCTTTCATTGTATAAAAAAGCGGCTACATGCAAAATATCTCCACTTGTGTTTCACAGAATTTCATACAAGTTTGTAATGACATCAATGTGAGTGAGTGAGTGAGTGACAATTTTTAATTTCTGTGTGAACTATCTATTTAACACTGAAACAGTCCCGGTTTATTAGTGAATTTAATCCGAGTCTGATTGTCCTGGTTAATAGTCTCCTCAACTAGTTTTGCTAACTCCTCCTACCCAACACACACAGTTAGCTCGCCGTAATGAACTGCAGACAACGCCACACGTCTTTCTCTCTCCTTTCTTACAGATGTCTGTTGTGCCCCACCCCTCATTCAGGCCTCACTGAGGACCATCTGCACCCATTGTTTGGGGCAGGGACAAGGCTCCACCACCCCCTTCATACACACACACTCTCTCTCTCTCTTTCTGAAGAGGGGGCAGGGTCCTTAATTCCAACTGCAATGGAGAAAAATGACTTATTGAGCAGTACAAAAGAGAGCAGGCCAATAAAAACCTGAAGGAACTAATTCCTCTTTAACAGAAAACCTTGATGTTCTGTGCAGCTGTGCTGGTCCCATCAATAAGAAATACTAACTCCTTTTTTGGCACCTCCTCCAGCCTTTTAAAACAATACAACAGTGGATCTGTGAGACTCAGATAGAAGCAGACACCTAGATTATAGTTATTTAGTTGAAATATATCTTGAAACATTTGTGAATTTTGAATCAGAGTGCTTATTTTTCGGAGACAGTATTGGTTTTGTTGCGGCAGAACATAGAGGACAGAATGTTTCCCAGTTATGACACGTACAGAGAACAGCTAAAAATGAAGAGTCAGGAGCAGATGTTGTGACTGTCTTGACTAACTCTTACGAGGCCCATCGACAAAGCTGCAGTCTTAACATTATGCAATATGAAACTGAGGCTTCCTGCTGATGTCCTCAAAGGAAAATGTTATTGTTTAGATGTTGCTTTCTCACAGCTTATTTATTCGTTTAAAGATTAAGTGTGTAGTTTCTGTGCCACCGAGGCTACCAAACAGAACCGAAAGTCACTCTTCTGTTAGTTAGCCAGACAGATAGTCCCGCCCCAAACTCACACCATTGGTTCTATGCTGGTTGAGAAGCTCAAACAAACAAGCAGTGTGTTAAAACTGCCACAAAACTGCAATGTTTACACTTTATCAGTCTACAAATTACTTACAGCAGACTCTGCATATAAAGCAGCGATGGGAGACTTGAACCAAATTTATTTGCTTTATTTGAATAAAAATGTCTCTTAGGAGAAATAGAAACACAGAAGTTTTGATGTCGGGTAAGAGTGAAGATCAATGAAATTGATGTGTATGGAGACTTGAGAGAATTTGAAACAAAATGTTTCAGTTTGTCTTGAGATGTCTGGTTTGATTGTTATATGAGCTGAGTTGGAGACATTGTTTTCTAAGGGAGACACATGTGAGATTTATGGAGACCTTCCTTTTTAACGTTATTGGTGTTTAGTTCCTCGGCCGCTGTGTCACGACCCAGACAGCAGGGAAAACAATCCTAAATGCAAATAACCATATAATCACGCATAGTATATCAAAAGAAACAGGGTTTTGTTGTTGTTGATGATGATGATGTCAGATGCTGTGTATCCAATTAAAATAAAATGTCTAAATTTTGTTATTTTAAAATAAAATGTTGAAATTTTATAAGGTATGGCATGTGTTCTTTAGGTCATCTGGTAAATTAGTTGATGTCTGGGGGGCTTTTAGCGGTTAAAACCCCGAAGATCCTCATAACCAAATAATCCAAAAGTTTACCTTGTGCCGTCATAAATTTGCATCATCTGTCAAACGCTGATTTACAAAAGCATGTAAATCTTTAATCTTGTCTGAACTCGTGCCCTTGAACTGAGGAGCTTTCCACAATACTCGTGAAATCTCTATTCTGCGCTTAAGTGAGTAAATAGATGCCTGTGACGTCCAGATGTTTCTCACAGGCTTTTCAGATCTAACAAACCACCAGACATTGTCTAATCTAAAGGGCCACCCCAAAAACCATGACTGGGAGGAATAAGTGTGAGCTGGTTGAATGAAAGACCTACTTTACAGATGGATGATTTCTCTGGCTGTGGCTCTTTCAGCCCGTATGGTCTGTCAAGGCCATGGTGAAGCAAGCAAAAGCCCTGGAGAGTGAATTGATTTTAGGATTAAACTCCAGGGCTGCTGGTGTTGTGCAGACGGGTGTAGGAATCTGTCTGTCTGGAGTCACATGTAAATGACTGTCCAGGAATTTGACTGCCACTGGAGTGCAATGTTCCGTTCGTCAAAGCCGATGTGAAATGTTGACCACTAATGAGAAGCCAGAAAATGACAAATAAATTTTTTATGACTGAACTGTTTCACATTAATGTGTTTCGGTATCGAATTAAATGTCAGTGTACTTATTTATTATCAACATTATTGTTTACTGTTGTCCGCCATTTTGGATTTTTCTAAGCTTGTAGCAATGCATTATGGGATTACCTTCATAAAGGATACTTGAATGCTGCTTTAGAATTCGGCTTAAACAAGATATCTTCCTCATTTAAGGTATCAACAAACCGTCTTCTAGGTTGGATGTAATATTTTTTTCAACAGCATCGTGCGTGACGTGAAAGGGGAAAACTCTAGGCGTAGGTGACTGGGGGTTGGGCAACAAAACATACTCGTGAGTGGGGGGCATTAAATTAGGGTGTTTAAAATGTCAGGAAGATGAGCTGTAGGCGGGGTCGGGGCACCAAATGATGAGGTCGGCGTTGCTCTGGGGCGACACTGGCCTCTGATCCATGCAATAAAAAGAATAACAGCAGTTTCATTCAGACGGGGCGTGTCTCTTAGAATCACAACAACCATCATACTATAGACGACAGACACTACTTAATCTGTCAGAGCAAATTTAAGACCTGGGAACTCTCATTCAGGGGCTGGTGTTTGGTGTTAATGTTGTGTCACCTTATGATTTGATGATGTCACCCTTTGGGGATGGGCTGACTCTTGTGTGTTATGAATCTGTTTCTCATGTTCTCATTCTTTAGTTTCAGCTTGAGTTTGGACTCAAGGGACAAGTTTTGGACTCAAGGTAAAAAGGAACAATCTAATTACCAAGAATAACACAATTTTTAGATAAAATTATGAGTGGGGTTTGTCTATGTGAAACCTGCTAAATATGGTTACTAGCACTAGTTTCTGTGTTATTTTGAGTCATTGTATTGTACTACACCTATCCTTCCCAAGCCACACAATTTGGTATATTTATTACCAATATTTTATTCATTTATAAGTTTATTCATATAAGTTGGAGTTTTATCATATCCCCTGACCTTATGTATAAACATGGGCTTGGCTTAGCAGTCATCACTAATTAAAGTACAAACAGATCCCCACACTCAGGTACCAGCATGTATGTGAGTGTGCATGAGCGTCTGTTCTCACGTTGTACTTCCGCAAAAACTAAATGACTCACCAGCGTAGTTTGTCACATGGTAAAGTGACTGAGTCAGGCACATTTACCACCCAAAACTAATAAAACCTGAGAAGAATCGCAACACACTGCGAGGGGATTAAAATGCGGCGAAAACAAACAGAAATAACAAGTGTCAGAAAATAATAAAACTTCAACAGTGTGAGAGAGAAAAAGAGAGAGAAAGAGCAAGTGCACAATTCTACATTTTCACATTAGCTCCAAATACATATAAAAATACATAGCTTACACAAATGTCAGGTAAAACAATTGTAATTAATATTTTCATTGATACTGTTCAGTTTTACATTAAGTTAAATTACTCTCTCTTTATTATCCATCTTAGATTTATTTGTACACTGAGTTTAGCACAGTGCATTCTGGGATTGCTTCAAAGACAGATGCGATACTGCCTTAGAATGTAAGCCAAAACAAACGTAAAGCATTCCTGTGCCTTTAAAATACTAGGTTTTGGAGTTACTGTGTCAGAGCTGCCATATTGTTTTGACTCACTCACCAGCTATACCGTTCAAAACAAGTCGTTTTGAAAAGTGGCCTCAAACACTGATTAAAGTACCTGCCCTAATGTGTGTGTTTTTCTGTCTGTCAGAGGAGGTGATGGGTGCATTCAACGCTGGCAGTTTCCACAACATCCTGGCCTTAGGCGGTCATTAGGTCCTTCAACCTGATGCTCTCTCTTTAATCATCTCCTTTCCTTCCTTCTAATTTTCTCAGGAGGCCTCATACTAACAGCTTCAGAGCTACGGCAGCGTCTCGCCTGCTCAAAAAGCTGCATTTCCCAAAAAACATGCCATTGTTTTATCACGTTCTTGGACATGAACCATCGTCATACTGTGGTACTTTATATGAGTACCTTGGAGTAAAAAGCAGAGGCAGCATCTGATGATCATACCATAATTTGCTTATACCACTGCAAAACTGCAAATGTTTTGGTCATGTGACCTTTCTCAATGAGTTTTGTATATTTTTATGGTACTGACATTTGTATATCATGGTATTAATGTGATACTCTGTGGTAATTCCAAAAGTACCAGTTTATCATGGTATATATATACACAATACATATCATTTTAGTATCATGGCATTACCTTCTTATACTGTATTGCTGTATCATAATACCACAGTACAGTTTTTATGTAGGACAGGCAGTAACTAGTTTACTTGTAGTGAGAGAGCACATGACACCACAGACAGATGTCTCATCAGAAACAGGTGTCTGTGTCTAAGTGTCATGTGAATAATAACTGGTTATCTGGTTGAGACAGCAAACCACAACAGGGTGAGATGGATCGCACCGAGCCAAAGACTCTGTACCCCTCTTTAACACCCCCCCATCTTAGCCATTGTCCCCAGCTGTCCTTTCTTGGGAACACAATGGGTTACAAAAGCCAAAGGGTAATTACGTGTTTCCAGAAGGATCTATGTGAGTGTATAGTCATGTTAGGAGGGCCGGTTTGTGCATGTGTGCACGCATTCGCGTGTGGCGTGTATGAAGACTGAGAGAGGGAGATCTTTGTTGATTGCTGAGGTCCAGGGAGGATCCGGTACGTGTTGTTTTGATTCTGTTTCTGAAGGGAAGGGTGACAATAGCCCAGCCATGATAACGTCCAGGAAGTCCTTTCCCATGTCTCTGAGGCATCTGGCCAAACAAAAGAATCCCTAAGTGACATCTGATAACTCGGACAGATCAACATTTGACCCATATAGAACGTGCTACAGAACCTGAGGCAAATGCGCGAGGTTGCTCATTGTTGCTATGCTGTAGTATGTCATGTCTTGTCATGTGATTCAGTATGAATTTGTATGCTGAGTTTATATACTATTTTTTAAAGAAATATCCCTTCATTTTTTCACTTCTTGACTCTTTTTCTCATTGATTTTATTCAGTTCTATAAAAGGCAAATTCTTCAGAGATTTGGTAAAAAACAAAAATATGCCTTTTTTTCTGTGTGCTCTGTCACCTTCCATCCTGTCGATTCTTTGTAACAAATCTTTCGACATCATTTTCCAGGAAGTGACATCATTTTTGTGGTTAAACAAAAGCACGAATATCACATTAGTAAGAATTAGCAGTGAATAATATGTATTCTGTGATGTATTATTCAGTATCATGAATTCCAAAATGTCAGTAAATGGTTTATATAAAAAACTAAATTTAAGTGTGATGTTTACAGTGACGGTTGAGGTTTCCAACATGATCGGACAAAAATACAAAAAACTTGAAGCGTAAACAAAGGCCACACACAGACGCGCACAGCTGACTACACTTTAAACAAAGAAGCTCATTTAAACGACACTAGCTTGTGCTAGTGTGCTAAGTAAACGCCTCTGGGACTCACACACAGTTTATGTTGATCGCCATCGTTAGGCCCAGAACAACAGATGACTAGGAGTGAATTTTTAAGTAGTGTTTTTATACTCCAGGGTCAGCTTTACACTGTAAACATACACCAACATGCGCATACGTAAACAGCAAAAAAAAACAGCAGGGAGGGTCAGAATCAGTCATTCACACTTCGAAGTGAAATGTAGCACCGAATGTGAAAAGACATGCGGTTTTGAGTCGTGCTGTGTCACTGTGTTGTGTATGGTATACAAGTTTCAGAAGCAACCGCGTATCCTGTTGCATTTGAGAAGCAATTATCTAACACTGCAACTTACAGCTTAAGCAGACACAGTAAAGCCACCCTTGATTTGACGTTTGTAATCTACTATTTCAATCAAATCAAATTAGATTTGTATTTCCAAAGAAAATATGAGTGTTTACTAGACAGCAGAAGCATAATGTTCTGTTGTTTGTAGGCCCAAGGATTTTATGATAATCCAGTCCCTACAGTAGATAAGTCCGGCTAACAGTTTGTAAGAACGTTCCCTAACATTTACATTAAGTAACAAAAACATTAAAAATGTTATTTTTAATGTTCCTGGAATGTATAAAAGGTCCAATTTTTAAGACATTATATTAACATTATTGCTTGGTTAAAAGAACATTATTTAAACAATATTAAAATTCTGTCACATTCAACAGCAATATTAATTTTAATGTTAATATTGATATTGAATATTAATGTTAATGCTTGTTTTAGCTAACTATAATAGAATGTTTGAGGAGTTTTAATACAGTGCCGTCTTGCCTTTTGCCTCTCCCTGAGATAAACAAAATAGCTACTGTAATGTACAGTATGTTTTGACACATTTTGTAGCTTTTATAGTCTCGCACCAGCGATTCTGATGGAGGCGTCGGCTCAAAGCTAATTATCAGAAGCTCACCCCCTAAAGTGAACCGTTCCCCAGAGTGCTACAGATTGCTGCCATTTAATGTGAATGTCACTCTGTGAGAACGTAGGTGGAATGACACCAAATCGTCACTCCAGAAATATGTGCGCACGTGGGCGGAGACTGCAATTATAGCGGCTCCATTTTGACAATATGAGCTCCTTTTATCATGTTTATGATTGTGTTTACATGTCTTATTTCCCTCAGGACCCTGCGGCTTCGTGCCAAAGATCCTAAACTCGTCTCTGAGGAATTAAAAAAATGTAGTCGGAGAACACTCAACGTTATTGTTGAGTTTCAATGACGACTTCCAATCGCACTCCAGGTTTATTGTTTTCGAGTTCTGGCAGCCCGGCGAGATGTTACATTTTTAATTCAATCGTGGGAGCCTGGTCGTGTGAATGAGCGTGTTAAATATTTAAGCAGGTGGACTCAAGCTGGTCTGGGGCCCGCGAGCTGGTGCTTGTTGTCATGGCACCCGGTCGTGCTTACACGAATGACAACGATAACGAGGTACTCTGACCCCAGATAGCCTGGAGTGCTCCTAGACATCACGGGTCCCTTTTAATTAAAGTCTCCAAAGGCTTTTTAAACGTGACTGATTGTAGAGGGCCGGGAGTTGTTAAATGCCATTAATCGCATGATACACTCCTAAAACAAAGCAGCAAGAAGTCTAACTTTGAGTTTTACAAAGGTCATGACCTTTCCCGGGCCTTGCTTACGTCTTTGTGCAGCAGAACGAGTTGACTAAGTTAACGTTAACCAAGTATAAGCCATACACCTATACTATCAAGTATTATATCCATAAGAGCAGGAATTGAACATTAAATTCTATATATTAGATTGTATCCAGCGATATCTCACAGAGAATTATTTGCAAAATATTTATATGAGCATGGTGGGGCATTTGCATCAACAACGTATGTAAAAGAACCTATACATCCTATCACATTACCAAAGCACATTACCAATGGAAATAGGTAAATTCTGTTGACTTTAACCTGACTCAGGTCCACACCACGGCTTTAGTGAAAGTGCCCTAAGCCAACAACCACATCTCAAGAATGCAAAACCTCACTGATGTACTACTCTCTACTCTCAAAGCCCTTTCTTCTCTGCTTGACACCCACAATGCTTTGCAGCACCATTAGGTGGGTGACTAGCATGCAACCACATCAGGTTGAAGGCCACGGAACCAATTTCTCTCTTTTTAGACATAGAGCTCACCGGCTTTCTTGTGCTTTCCACTTTCAAGTTTCCTATGAACTTCACATCAAACAGTCTCCAGCCCTGTGCACTACCTTTGAAGTGCCGGGAGAGCTGAGCTCCACGATCCCCTTGTGCTGGTAAAAGCTGCCACGCTAAAAAAGTCAAAGACCGCAGGGAACGGACAGCTAACTCGACCCATTCCGCCCTCCCGGTGCACAGAATAGAGTCTGTGAGTCTTTGAAACATACTCGCCCCTTGATAATTATGTTTTAGTGCTGCTGTCAATACAGTCATGGATTGTAGGCGTGTGTGGCTACATTTGGGCTTTTCAAAGTCTTATTCTCCTGCTGAAATAAACCTCCATTGTATAGATAACAAGTTGTTCTAGCAGACTCTGGCAAAATAAAAACAGCTTTAACCAGCCTAAAACAGTTTGCTTTTTCCATTAAGATCAGCTAAACAGTAACTAAGCCTGTTTTAGAGAGGTTTATTTTTATAATATTTTTTTAAAGCAGGGAGAGCCAGAATCGCTCATTACTTCATTCACTAAAATACTATTCAGAGACGAGACGCCTTTTGGTGTCATGAGTAAGCATGTGACATTTGACGACATAGTTGTCTTCCAAAAATAAATTCTTTCATAATTTGTTTACCATTGTGTTATTTTAGCCACAATGCCTTTATTTATGAAACACAAAATGGTTGAACAAATGCTTATATTGTACAGACAGTGAACAGGACCTGTCAATCTCCCCAAACAGATTAAAATACATGTTTTGTGGTGCTTTTATGGTGTCATTTTTGTATATTGTCATGTACAATAAGAACATTTTTGAATGCTTTCCTGCAGAATATAAAAAAGACAGAACAGCCTACAATAGACAGTGCAAACTATACATGTGTACAAAAACAAAATTGTACAAAAATACACAAAAACAATTGCTAGACAAAAAGGTTTTTGCAGTTTGGACTATTACTGTGTTCACTTGGAATTGCTTTTATATTGTTTAAGTGGTGGCATTTGACTAAGAAACTGGCCTAAGTTGATGACATCATTGTTTAGACGTGACAGGCCTCTACTGGGCGGGCGCTAGGACCCCGAAACGCCCAAGTGTTTTTCTCCTTATCCATTTCATTCCTCTCATTTATTCAGTAGATCCACTGAGCGCAGCTCACAACAGTAACTCATACAGTTTCAGTTCCAGCTATATTTTTTCTACGGGAACAAAATGGTGAGGAGCGAGAGGCAACAAGGTGACGTGAAGGCTGAAGATTTATTTCTGGAGTCTGAAACCTCTTTGGATCAGCAAGACTGTGAGATGTCTAATTGTCCTTTCAATGACATCTTCGGCTCTAGTGACTCTTCTATGATAAACACTTTTCTGAAAAACGTGCAAGTTTTACTGGAAGCGGCCAGTTACATAGAGAGCGCCGAGAGGAAAGATGGAAGTAAGTGAAGTGATGTACACTTGTTTTTTAACTCATTTTCGTAATGCAGAGAAACTGTTTCATTGTCAATAGACAACAGACAACAAAGGATTGAGTACAACGAACAATCAGCCAAGTAGACGAGGAACATGTGCAGGGTTTCCACAATATGCGATGCACTTGAGTCCAAACGCTTTAAAATGATCATGTTTACATGTAAAAGAGAAGAGCCTTATTTTGGATTTTAACTTGTTTTAAATACGCATTTAAGTCTAATGCAGTAACTTTAAATGTTTTGTCAATCCCAGGGTTGTTTTAAGCAGCAAGTGAACAAAATTACATATTTCTTATGCTATATTTAACTTCATAAGCCAGAGACACAAAAACTTCTTTACATCGGTAAATAGTTTTCTTAAAAGTGCAGTTAATGCCTCTAAACCACAGGGTGACTGTCCCGACCCGGCATCCTGTCATACGGGACAATTTAAAGTCTGACATTGTTCAGCAGTGAGCCCTGCCAGGCTGTTTGCCACCTCTTTCTTTCTCTCTCTAGGAACATAAACAAGTAAATAAATAAATAAACATTTGCTGGCACAATACACGCGCTGACGTCACCCCTTACTGTGGTCGACAGCATTTCGCATCTCATAACTCCAGCAAGCATTAAAGCGTACGCCTGACTACTTTAAGATGATGGGATAAAATAAAGCGCTTGTCATAAAAATAAAAGCGTTATCTCGTAAAGTTGTTTTTGTTGGAGCATTAAATTTATTTTGCACAGAAAAGAAATGTGAACCGGATAAAACCGTGTAGAAAAGATACACCTACAGCTTGCATTGTTGCTTTAGTCAAACGGCACCGCATTTAGGCCAATGTATACATAGAGAGTCTGTGTTATCAAACTGTTATCCAAATTATAAGGAGCTGGTTAATACAGCACTTTAAAAGGAACATATTTTGATAACGTTTTACCAGTTCGCTCATATATATTATGCATTTTATGTGTTATATGTATTGAATATTATTGTTCATTGCCATTTCAAAGATCCGAATTATTCTTAAAATATTAAGTTTTGTATGCCGTCTGCAGATTTGTATTTCAAAGAGTTGTGGATATTGCCTTCCTGTTTCCAAGGGGGTGTGTTCACATGATATCCACATGCGCTGATCTGATTGGTCAGAGCTCGTTGCGTTGGCAAACACTTACTAGGGGTCTGACCAATCGTAGAGCTGCGGTGCTGTGATGCCATGTGTTGCTGGGCCTGGCTTGAGTAGGACCGGAAGCAAAGGGTTGTGGGACTTGTAGTGTAGCCAAGCGGGAAAACAACCATTAAGAGCTGTATTTTTAGGAAATTCTCGTTTTCACGCACATTTAACGCCAAAATGTGTTAACATATCATTTTTATTATGATTCTGAGGCCTGGAAAAGTTATAAAGGCGTTAATAATCCTAAAAGTTAAAATTAATATTTGAATCATCTTAAAATTGAAACAGTATTGTCCCTCTTGTTCATTTCTTATAATTCCATGTATTACTTTCTGTCATAAAACTCGCTTCTGAAATCTCTATAAACTGAATAGTCATAAAAATTCGTTGCTCAAAATGTGTGCTAACAGTTGACTTTTCTATAACACTCTAGTTGTTTTCTTTTGATTCAATATGAAAACAGTAAGAAAAAAATATTGAATTTGCCTCTAAAGCAGAGTTGTAATCAAATATGTAGGCGTGCTTTACCGCAGATGGGCCTTTAAATCAGGTTGTCCTTTTCGAGTTAAAGGGCTAGTTGGACGATGGACTACATTTCCCATAACACCTTGCTTAGCGAGCTCTATCCGCTCAGCTGTTAAAACAGCAGGTAAACAAACTGGGGGAGGAGAAATAAGCGCAAGCACCAGGGACGTGCAGGCTGGGCTCTCGGGGACTTTTGTACCTGTTTCTATTCATTTTATACACTTTGTAGTCGACTGTTTTACTAAAGGCACTTTTGCTACTTTGATATTAAGGCACCGGAGGTTTTATTTGTTTCAGAATTTTCAGTATCTAGCTTGCTAACACTGTAGGAAATATCTCGGTCGCCTATTTTGCAAATCGAAACGCAACCATATAACCAGTAAACCATCGGAGAAATATTCAATGCTACGTTTTCAAACATTTTTACGACTATAGTTGTCATCGTTGTTACATATCAGAAAAAGAAAACATCCGTAGATTTTCTCAAAAGATGACTGCTGTGTTGAATATCCAGAGGTTACTTGAAGCAGCCGAATATATAGAAAGGAGAGAAAGAGGTATATGCGAATCGTTTTAATGGTCGTGTGTCTTTACTGTATTATTTTGTGCTGTACGGGGTGTTTAAAAGGACCTGGCCCGTGACTGATGTGTGATACTGTTGTGTATTTTTCAGAGTGTGAACACGGATATGCCTCGACCTTTCCGTCTATTCAGCACTCCAGTTACCAGAGACAAAGAAAATTTCGAAATAAAAAGTACACCAACAACCACAACAGGTAAGCACGCGATCTGACTCTTCTCTTTACTTCCACATGAAAAAACTACGGGAGCAAAGCCAGAGAGAGGAAACGTGTACAGATCACACTGCTTTGACGTCTGTCAAAACCTCTCATTGGGAAATAAAGACTTGAATGTTCGCTGCTGTATTTTCGGACATATTTGTTATTTGTCATTTTAACTCATTTTAGTTTATGGTTTGTTTGGTTTTTTATGTTTAAAAACAGCTTAAACTGCAAAACACCAGGCACCATGTCTAATGGACTGGTATTATTGATATTGATTTATTCCTTGAGGAAATAGGCATTGTAGTTCGTAAACAACCTGTGTGTTGTTTTATTTTGTTGCTTGGTTTATTTTGGGGGAAGGGAACTCTCGTCAGCTGATTGTCAAACGGGACTGCTGCGGCGTTGAGGTTAGGGACCGTGCGAAAACTCACGTCCTGTGTTCGTCTTTGCACAATATGGGTTTCGTTGTTTAAACCGGAAGCCTGCCAGTATGCAACGCAACAGGGTTAGTTTCGCCTACGTTCCCGTAATATCTGGTAAAATACACCGAGAAGTAATGAGGTTGAGGCTTTTTGTTTGTCACGAAGGGGATTTAAATTTTACACCGAACCCTTAAACGCATGGCTCTTATTTACAGCAACTGTTGTTTTCTGGCTGCGAAGGTGAACAGCCTGAAGCGTTTTTATTCAATCATCTCTCCCCGTTATTGTTTTTCAAAACATGTTTATTAAAAACCTCCACCGTTTTTATATAGTAAATGTCCGTTATATAGAGTAACGAAACGATAATAACGCACAAGCGTTTATCTCCGTCTATAAAAGACGCATTTGTCACGTTGCTCGAGGTATTTGTTGCCCTCCTTTTAGGTATTAATGTTCATATAATAAGCTATTGTTTAATTAATAAAACAACTATTTATCTAACTGAGGTTTATTCAGTTCTGGGGGGAAAAAGATTACATTAACTAGGAAAATGTATTTTTTCTAAACGTCATTTGCGTTTGCCATCATGAAACACAAGCGGGTTAGTTCCCTGTATGATTATAATTGTGTCCCAAATCCTAGTTAGCTACTTAACCAGACAGCATAATTGGGCATCATATGTGCGTGAACGAGCCCATCAGCCCAACAGGTTGTAAGACACAGCATGGACATTTGTGTAGGATGGAGAGAGCCTGTCTGATGTTTTTTTTCACTTGCACCTCTAAGCGTCAGACATCTTGATGACTGATCTCAGGTCTGTGTTACTGTACACAAAGCGACCACTGATGGAAGGAATGCGAGAGAAACGCTATCTGGCATCCGGCATGTCTGTGTGTAGGTGATCTGGAAAGGTTCACCTGAGGAGACTTGATTGGACCGATTCAGTTCAAGTATGGCTGATGGAATGATTGTGGGGATTTTGTTGTTTTGCGCGTGTAAAAATATGTTTCTCGTTGTTTTGTCGGCAAGCGCAACCTGTCTTGGGCAACCTACGTTTTTAATGGCTTTTCTGTGTGAATAATTACTATGGAATACCTTTTCTCCCTCCCTTGTTGCATTCCTGTTACTCCCCGAGCTTGCACGCATCCTGCAGCGCAGAAGTGCAGTGCTGTCAGGTCTGCTACAGGATGCCTGAAAACACACTCTTGGTATTAATAGTCGGCAATAACGGGAAGTGGTCACATGACCCATGGAGTAACAGGGCTTCGGTGTAGCCACGTCGTGCTGCGCCTGCAATGGCATTGCCATGCACGATTCAGCCGGCCATTTAGAGCTTTGGAAAAGCATTCAGTATGTTGCCACACAAAGAGCCTCTTAGGGGACGGCTGATTCACTTTACGTTATTAACATAACACTGACTCGTGCTCTCAGAGAAAGAGAGAGAGGGCGAGAGAGAGAACGTCCACTGGCACTCACTCATTGTATGAAGAAGAGAGCTTTCTCACGTGCGCAGTTATAGGCCAGTCATTGTGCTGCTGCTCTGCTCCGCACACTTCAGTTCTGTCTTTTTTCTGCAAACAAAGACTTGTAGTGAGTTGGGTCGTTTAGAGGAGTGTTTATAATTCCCTGTTTATAATTCTCCCTACAAAGATTAATTAGTAAATCCAGTGGCGCTTTAATGATGCATAGCATTGTTTCTATGAGCGGCTGGGCTTTTGTCCACTCGCATAGTCTCAGATCTTCCAGCGAGAGCTGATGTATAATTCAGGAGCTAAGAAAATGATCAATTAGCTTTATGTCTTTGTTATGAGGGTTGTAACGTTTACTGCATGTTATACCTCGAAGACCCACAAACAAGGTCAGTATGTTCGCTAATTAATTCCTCCTTCCTTTTTTGTTTCATAGGTCCACACATAACGAGCTAGAGAAAAATCGGTAAGTACTATTTCTTATTTTATGTTAAAACTTTTCATTGTACAGTAGAAAGAGAAAATGATGGGGAGGCAAACGGAATGAACGAGATACAAGATGATCCAGATTTAAACATGCGTAGCTTGTATAAACGTAGGGGTGCGACGTGAAGAAGCAAAGCCACGGCCGCAATGTGTAGGAAAAGCCATTTTGCGATCTGCAGTATGATGTTATATTAATATTTTCATACTTTGTTTATTGTATAATGACTTTAAAATTGTGACGTATTCTTCTGATCAAGTTTGCGTTGTAGTGAAATGAAGCGTCGATTGTCTTTTGTAATGCAACGGTATGTTACACCTTTTCACAGACTTGCTCTGCGAAATTAAAAAAGTGAAGTTAAAAGTGAACCTATGCAAGACAAACAGGATGTTTAAGACCACTAAAGAATTAGTTCTCAGCTCGTTCCTGTAGAAACGGGTAACAAAGCAAAAGCAAGAGGTGACCCAGTTGTACCAAACTAAGGGTGTTCCTTCCCGCCTGACCCACTCGCGCCTCCATCCTATTTAACTATCGCTGCCGCAGTTTCAGATTACTGCCCAGAACACCGGAACACTGCAGAAACCAGAGACTCAATGTTCATGCGTCTTTTGTGAAGAGCGTTGCACAAGATCATTTGTGTAATAGGAAGAAAATTGATGAAATACAGCAGATAGTTACGGTAGGTGTTCAGTATTAGGAGTGCGGTTCTTGGTAACCACCACCCCATCTGGAGAACGTGCGTAATGTGTGAGTGTTTACTGACGATGAACTGTATGTTCTAGTCTCATGAGTGCCCAGATCTGATAAGCGTTAGACACCCACAGTGAGGGGCCTGCTGTTTAGACTCTGTGCATGCAAATAAGGGAGCCTCCACTTCAAAGAATCAAAATAACTCGGTCTAGACCAACAGGAACTCCTGTGCGAATGTCTATCTAAAGAGACCTGGAGGTCAGTTCTGTTAACCTTTTATTAAGTATTATCCACACAAAGTATGTTACGTCTTTTCCCTATTCGATTAACTCAGATGAGAATAGGTGAGACGGAAAACGTATTTGTTTGCGATTGGATGGAGATATTCTTTGTATCATTGGTAGACTAAAAGACCTTTTAGTGCAGAGACTGTTTTAAATACACCAGATGTGTGTGTGTGTGTGTGTACGTGCAGGCAAATTCAAAGTCATCTCCTCCCATGCCGGCTGGGCTTCTCAGATAATGTCTCTCTATGTATGTGAAGGGTTGTCAGTGTGCTGGCGTTGGGTTGTGTGGGTTTGGAGCAGATAAAGAGGACAGGGCTGGTGAAACAGGCCTTAGTGTCAGCACTAACACATCTTACAAAACACGCCATGATGAATGTAGAGTCAGCAGCCACACCTGTTGCCAAACCGAATTACCTTTGACATCAGAATTCTCATACCATATGTTCCTTCCCATTGAGAGGTCTTTTGTTGTGATCAACTGACATTTGTAGATTGAGAAGCCTCTAAATAAGGCACACAGTGGCGATCCAGGTGGAGGTACAAGAAAGTTCTCAGTGGCCTTAGTGTGGGCCATTTTGTGGCAATTTTGTGTCTTTCTGCCAATACACTCTTAAAAAAGTGCTTTACAATGCCATAGAAGAACCAGTTTTGACTATATGGTTCCCTAAAGAACCCTTTAAATCCATAGAACCTTTCTGTTTTACCTTTAGACTTTAAAAAGATAAAAAAGAAAACAGCTCTAAGAAGAGAACTTTCGTTGAAACTTTTCTGAAATTCAGAATTTTTCGGGAGCCAAAAATGGCTCTTTTGTGGCATGACTGTGAAGCCCCCTTTATGAACCTCTTGAAAGAGCGCACATTCACTTTCGGTTTGCAGGAGAGGTGAAAGAGCCAACAATGTTTTTGAGTGTCAGGAAAGAAAGAGGAAGAAGACAAAAGCCCATGACCGCATTCTAGCCTCTTGCAAACCGCGATGCATAGACAGATAATGCACATGTGCCTTCACATAAGTGTGGCGCCGCCGTTTGATCTTATGATGTTTTTAAACAAATGCGGCAAGCCTCAACTTCCTGAACTTGGGTTAAATGGTGCAAGGTTTAAAATGTTAGAACGTGTTAAAGCCAGTGGAAGATTTTAAATGGACTGAACTGATATCACATATTTAAATTTTAATTACTGGTGAGATGTGGCTGTTAATTATTGGCTATATGTGAGTGAGGGCGTGTTGGGTTGTATTAAGCACATTGTCGTGGTTGTGTGGGCTGTGGTGCGTTTGACAGTCGGAATGCAAAGGCTCAGGAATAAAGCTGCCAAGCTGGTTTACCGAAAATAGACCGCCGGCCCTAAGAAAAGAACTATTCAGAATGCAGAGGAGCTCGGGCGGGTTGGCTACAATACACTTCCACCCACAAAGACGATCACAAGGAATAGGCACATGTAAAAGTCATTAGAACATCACCTGTACTCTTCAGGAACTCTATGATAACCTTGTCCCTGTGTACCAAGGCAGTTCCCTGGAGCAGCAGAGTCAGAACATTCCCTCTTCCCTTCAAGGGGTTTCCAGAATTCCCAGGGGATGCCAGAACTGGCTGTTCTCTCGGATTTGATTCCTTATAAGCCTTCCTTGGCCAGCAAAAGCAGCTTTGGAGGCATGATCTTTGTTCAAGCAATTAAGTGCATACAGACTCGTGTGCTGTGCATGTTCACAACATGCGTAGATGCTCACTCATGCTCCGAAAGGTTGACCAGCTTTGGGTGTTTTGGGTGAGTCAGAAATGAAGGGCACATACCCCTATAGCAGTCATCTGTCAGGATAGTACAGCAGAGGACGGTTACCAGTGCTCTGCCTTGCCCTACATTTGCGGTGTGTTCTGTAAAAGAACACGCTGTTTTGTTGCATGCAGGGACACTGTCTCCTTTTAAGCACAACATACTTGGCTACTGGTGTATATGGTTACATAGACAACACACACAAACGGATTCGCATCCTTGATGGTACCTTGACGAAGTCTGTTTGCTACACAACCACACCCAACATATTTATTCTTCGTTTTACTCGAATTGTAAAATTGTAGAATTACAGGCTGGGGATCTTATTAACTAACTAACTATCTAGCTAAGACGCAAGCAGCATTCCTAAATGAAATAGCCAGTTGGGCATTATTAGTAACACCTTTAAAATCTGATAAGACATGCAAGACAAAACTTCTAGTTTTGGCTCAGCGGCCTACCATAGAACTCCATAGATTTGAGTATTGTTTGGCCTAAAGAACTGTCACTGCAAGCTGGACAAAGCCATACTAACCAGCCATCCAATCAGTGAAGGTTGTCAAGTCCTAACCAGCTTCATTGATCTGCATGCAGGGTCTTTTGCTTTGTGTGTAACAGCCTTTGATGTGATTATGGAAGAGTTCTTTTTTGTTGTTTCTTCATTCATGACCATTTTGTGTATGCGTATGTTTTGTGTTTGAATTAGTTGGGCCTCCCGGAAGTTCAAGCTTTTCTTAAATGGATTTTTCTGAAAGAGACAGTGGTGTAATCCAAACATCTGGTAGTTTTCTGATTTTTGTCCTGTTTGTTTTCGGGATCATTCCATGTTTATTACATTACGACCCACATTGTCCGCAACCTTATGGCCAATTCAGAAGCACACAACAGTGTCATACAACAGAGAATTTGTGTTTTTTGCACATGACCATCTGCAGGAGCTTTAGGGATGGGGGCTGCCATCACATGGCCGCACACATAAACTCGTTGGGCATGTGAGTGGGGTCTGCTGGTCTGGGTTGTGTGGAGCAGATTACAGCTCAGCACGTGTGAATTAATCCATGTGTTACTGATGGGCCAAAGTGGGCCTCGCTCTACCCCAGCTGTTACCATCTGAGTGCGTATGTGTTTTAATTTTATTCCCTGCAGACTTTCGCCTGTAGTGTGTGTCAGTCAAGACTTAATAATTACTAAACAATGCTACTTCCAGACTGTGGCTGTGATCTCAAAATGTATTCTCACACACTTAGTTTTGCACACATCAATGCGATATCGATGCAGACCTTTCATTTACAATTATGCATTTGGCAGACGCTTCTATCCAAAGCGTCTTTTACAGTATACAGTATTTTTATCAGTAAGTGTTCCCTGGAAATCGAACCAACAACCTTTGCGCTGCTCTACCAGCTGAGCTACAGAAACACAGGCAACAACAAACCATTATTGCACTGATTTGCACAGAAAGGGAACAGAATATGGATGATACTGTTTGTGGCTGGGGAGATGTGGGCTGTTTGTTGCTTTTTCTCTTTGGTTCCTGCTTCCTATCGTTTCGTCTTCCTCTCGCGCTCTTTCATTCTCTTGCAAATTCATTAGCTGTTGCTCATTTCTGGTCTCGCGCTTCAAGGGTAGTGCTCATACCCGATGACTGGTCACCCAGATCTCAGACCAGTTTCAAATTAATCAAAGCTTCTGCTCTGTTTTTGTAGGGCATGCTAGTCACAGACTTACCAGGGATGCAGGTTTAGCAGGGTTTCTCCTTAGCCCATTGTAGATCTCAGTCTATTCCTACACACACATCTCTCTCTCTTACTATGTGTCATACAGTACAGCAAACCGTTATTGGTTCACCCTGTGCATGACTCAAAGGCTTCATTGTTCAAGAGCATGTTTACATAGAGTGTCGTCAGTGTGTCTGTCTGTACTGTCTTTTGTCTGTTTTTTTTTCCACCCACCCACCTATTTATTTATTAGCCATTCGTTCAGTCCATCCTGACTACCCCCACCTTCACATCTGTAACTCTCTTTTTTCCTCTGTATGCCTCCCTCACTCTCTGCCTACATTTAAAGAGATAGTTCACTCAATTTCACGCTGCCTCGTTGTTTCAAACTCGTACGCTGTTATTTGATTTTTTGGGAGATACGGAACGAGAAAAATATTTCTCTTTACATTCAATGATTGTTCATAGTGCTTTATATTTAAAGTCATAGAAAGCCATACATTAAATTTGGTTCAGTTCCTTACATGCGTTATTTGTTTGGATGGTACATTATCCATAGCTTTATGAATGACGCGTTATGTTTGGCTTCATAGGGTTTAAAGTATGGACAGTATATATTTATATACATAGATTGTATGAATTACTTCATTGGAGGTTTTGGTGGCCTCTATGAAAAGTGATTCTAGGCAAATGAAGAGCTTTATTTTTTGGGGGGGTTTTTTGGTCCTTTTTGTGCTACGTAGGAAAAATAAACAACTGATAAGTTTGGAACATCATGAGGGTGTTAATTGATTAATTAAGCAAACGATTCTATTGAGGACTGTGTTTTAATCCCAGTGTAAATATGTTACAGTAAGGTTGGGGCATCTTTACATGAGATTACATGAGAACAGAATATTAACACAAATCATGGCCTCCCATCTGTGTGTTTATGTGATGGGGGAGGATACTGCCGTTCTTTAATCTGAGAGCCGAGAGACGCTTTCAAAGCTCTGGACCGTTATGGATCCGATTGTGAAACGTCCACGCACTCGCTCATTGTGACGTTGTAATAGAAACACAGAGTCAGATCTTTAAATAAAACAAGGCTTGGTAACCCAGATGAAGCTGTTGGTCCTGCTGTATTGATTAGAAAACCCAAAGCCTGTTTTCGCTCTAATCTGCGCACTGGTGTGCAATAAACTGATCATGTGACATGGTGTTTTCAAAGCTATCATGGGGGGGCAATAGAGAAGCATATACTACAGGGGGGAATCCATTGAAAAAATAACTTGTCTAGCATGAGCATGGAATATGTTAGCGCCATGCTATCACATGCGATAGCTCTGCGCTTCATCTATATTACATGCATGTGATGCCATAAATAGGTCTTCGCTAACAGCACACATGCACTTTGCGTGTTGACTGAAGATCTAAACAATATCAAGCGGTGAATGTACACTTCCTGCAAAGCCCTTTTTCATGTGCGTCGTCTCTTATCAGTGCAGGGCTGTGCAGATTTTCGTTTGCTGCTTAGACAGAGGTGCTGATTCTGCATGAGAAACCATGAGTCTTCCTGCCACAGATAAAACAGCTGGTGTGTGTCTACACACACACACATTTATGCATACACAGATATGGCTAATAGCTACTCATAGCAGATATAGTTTTGTCTATCCTAAAAATGTTCGGTATTCTTGATGCAGTATGTTATAAGAGAATGTGTTTGAATGTGTCTACCCCATTGACCTTGACATCAGTTATGTTTTTTTATTTGTCAGCCCATTCATGATTTACCAGTGAACCAAGCCGAATCTAGAACATGCATGTGTTCCTGACCCCTAACAAAACTCGTATCACAGCACAGAAAAGAGAGAGATTCCATGTTCCGTGTTTGTGTGTGATTCAGACATGCAAACATGTCTGTCAGCCAGTTTTAAAAAAAAATCTTTATTCACAATGCACTTTGTTTTGTTTACACATAAGTGAAAAAAATCAATTTAAATACTGCACGTGTTGCATCGTTGCAAAGCTGCTTTACTTTTGAAAAACACTGAAAATAGGAAAATTATGAGATATATAGAACACATATGGAATACATGGAATTATTGCCTAGCAATAACTAAGTAGCAAAACTAATATAACAATATAACATAATAACTATAATATAACAATATAATATAACAATAACTAGCAAAACTAAGTAGTGATACTAAGTTTGTAAGCAGTTCATGAATTTAAAGATGGCTGTTTTTAAATGTGAATAAATAAATGTGTTTAGAGCTTAGACCATTAAATCATGAATCATGATTATTTGCATGCCACTTTAATCTGCATCCAAAATTTCATGATGGAGTCAGCCCAAACTATGAGCGTGTGTTTATATAGTCATTTAAAGGGCATGTGAAGATGTTCAGTCGTAAACACATTCTTGCTCGGGGTGTAAGACAGAACAGGTCTGAGCATGCTCAAATGTAAGAGGCAAAATTTGTATAGAACTCTCTATATGAGCGTATCTGCCAAAGCCAGATCTTGATTGGAAGAAAACAATGCACAGTTTGATGCACAGTTTGATGCACAGTTTGATGCACAGTTTGATGCACAGATTCTGCACACCCACGACAATCAAGGGTCATTTTAACGCAGTGTGATCATGTACTGCGCACAAGCTTGCTGAAGCACTTGCAGATGGATTGTTGTTTACGCCGGAAGTTATTAATAGTAATTCCGCTACACACATAAATACACCTAGCCTTTTTACGGCTATCTTTTGTGTAAGTGTGTGAAGTGTTTGTTTTCATTTTTTCTTGGTTTATGTAATGGGCAAAGGGTACCACAGAAACGAAACTGTTTTTATGCATGACCTCCTATGATGTCATATGAATGTCACCTTCAAAGGCGTGTTGTTTGTTATTGTTTTCTTTGGCGAATTCTTTGTCTGGTCTGAAACAGTCATTTGTCTTGCCACACACAGACTAAAGCAAACATACGCACATGTAGACTTCTGAGCGCGTGACGTGTGACGCCTGTCATGCCTGGAGACGGATGATATGGAAGCTGTGTGGGGGATAGCGTGAGAAGTATTTCAAAGATATTTGGGCTGGTTGCTATAGAAATAGGTTGCAGGGTAAGTTCAGGATAGGCAAACTGGAGACCTATTACAGTGATGCATGCTGACTGGAATGTGCTTTTAAAGACAAGACTGCCCTCCTCCCTATAGCCATTAATGCAGTAGGTTGATCAATCAACATCTACATAGGGGCAGACAGGGGCAGTGTGTGTATGCATGTGACAAATGTCCTGATAACACTGCCCTCTGTGGTTCGCAGACACAGTGATAAGGCTTGTGATAAATCTACCGCCATTGTCATAGGGCAGACAGACTGTGTGTGTGTGTGTGTGTGTGTGAGGGAGAGAGAGACAGCAGCCATCTTTATTGCCGATAAGAAAGAACGCAAACGGAATTAGGGTTGAAAAGCTTCAGTAACACAATTATAGAGAGGTTAGCTGATACCGATCACTCTCTTCCATGCTCATGCTTTTGTAGAATGCAGACAGGATGTCTGCGTGTCTTTGAAGGCCACCGGCGGTGTTGGACGTATGGGGTGAATTCTCCAGGTCACCTCTGCTTTAGAATGGAGACACCTTCAAGCACTTTCTATAATGCAGTTCTAGTAGTTTTAATGACACGTGTGTGTCTTTGATTGAGAATGAGGTATTGTCTTTTCTTTTCTACGTTTTGTTCATCGTAAAACCACAAAACCTCACATACCTGGTGAGTTGGTTGTGGTTTTTCCAGGGTGTGTGTGTGTGTGTGTGTATGAAACTGACGTTTTGGTTTCCTTGCGTTTCTAGGCGAGCCCATCTCCGCTTGTGTCTGGAGCGATTGAAGGCTCTCATCCCACTGGGACCAGACTGTAGCCGTCATACTACACTCGGACTGCTCAACAAGGCCAAAGCACATATAAAGGTAAAAACACACGCTTAAACATACTTGTTAGAACCTTCTATTGACTTCTCTTGTTCCCAAATGAAGATTATGCTGGAGCTGTGGCCTAGTGGTTAAAGCATCTCTGAGTGTTTGAAACTTTGGACTGTGGTGCTTATGTGGACAGCATGAGTTCAAATCTGATGATTTCCTGTCCTCTGTGTATTTTTCTTTAAAAAGTAAAAAAAAAGGAGACCATTACAGTTGCAGTTTCTTAGATATAACACATTTGAATTTAATTAAGATATTATTAGTCTAATTTATAAACCTTTTTACTAGTAAGAACCTCTTTTACTATTTTATTGACTAGACTTTTGACAGACCTGGGCATCAAATGCATTGATTTTAGACAGTTCGTCAAAGAAAACCCAACAAAAGACACATTTAAATAGGCACACACAAAACACAATGATAAACATCAATATCCGTAAAGATCTAAAGCTCTTATGAAAGTTACACGCAAATGAGTTTCTGCCACGGAAGAGCGTTTTTGTAAAAAACATTTCAACCGGTATAGACTGTGGCCTTCTATTGTTTAAAATATGCTTTTGATATAATAGTTTATTTTCAGTTTAATTTTCGTTCTGATGACGGACTGGTTTTCCCCTCTATAACAGGTTGAGCCGTCCCAACCAGTTGTGTGTGTAGGTGGTTTGGGTCATGCCTCATTGTTCTGTGTTATGTATTATAAGGGCACAAGCGTCACATTCGGGGACATTATTGATCCAAACTTTATTGAACTGTAGTAAACAAATACATCAGTTACATGAGCCTGACCAAACACACCTCTCTAAATCATTTCTTAACAATGTTAGAGCACCAGTGGCCTAGTGATCAGTGCTTGTGTTGGCAACGTGAGTTTGAATCTGGCTTGCAACACACCTTGCATTACTGAGGCATAAGTTGTAATAGTCAGCGATTACGCTGTGAATTCTTTTGTTTGTTAGTTCTTTTGTTTGTTCTTTTGTAGACTTTTGCCGTTAATAATTTGGAATGAGTCCATGAGTTTGGAATGAGTCCATGAGTTTGGAATGACTCCATGAGTTTGGAATGAGTCCATGAGTCACTGTGTTTTGTCTTCCTATAGAAACTGGAGGATGTGGAACGTAAGTCTCAGTATCAGCTGGAGAGTCTGGAACGGGAGCAGCGTCACCTGCGGAGGCGACTGGAGCTGCTGGGGGCTGGCGGAGCCCCGCTGGAGGGGGAGAGGATACGCACAGACAGTATAGGCTCCACTGTCTGCTCCGAGCGATCCGACCGCTCGGACTCAGACCAAGGTTGGAGCTCTTCATTAATCTGAGTTTACGCACGTTATTTCAAATCATGCTAGGCTAACGCTAGCGATAGAGCAGTATTTCATTGTTAGCCTAGCATGATTTGAGAATATTTCAAAGAGCTTTATGTGTGCTTCAGTGGAAGCAGGGAAATCTGATCTTGCATGTCATGCCCGTATCACAAATTCGTTTGATTTGTAATTTAGAAATGCACAAATGTGCAAAATGCGGAATATTTTGTATTTATTTTACGTCACAGATTTTCTTCTGTTTTACGTTATTCAAAATCCCAAAACTTAATTTGTGTGTTTAAATTTACTTTTGACTTTTGAACTCTGTATATTTGCTTTATGTAAGCCATCTGCCACCCTGATTTCTAGATATTAAGTCGTTATAAACACGTGCCAGTGTACAGTAGATCTCTTAATACAAAGCCATCTTTTGTATTCAGCACCATGTGACGTCAGTCATGCAAAACAATAGAATTTTTGACTGTGTATTTACATGTTTCTTTCACTTTTCTTTCTCGCTCGCTCGCTCTCTCTCACTTTCACAGAAGAGATGGAGGTAGATGTGGAGAGCACAGAGTTCTCTCACGGAGAGCTGGATAGCGTCAGCACAGCCAGCACCAGCGATCTGGACGATCACAGCAGTCTACAGAGCACTGCCAGCGACGAGGGTTATTCCTCCTGCAGCATCAAACTGGCCTTCACCTCATAAAAACAAGCTCCCCTTCACACAGGCACACTATCCCAGCCCTCAAAATGAGTCCTAGCCCACCTGTCCCTTCTCGACCAATCAGAGACTCTAATTAAAGTCAGGTGACCAGAACACAGCCCCACCCTAAATAACATAACTGGTTTGTTGTTTTATGTTCCTGAATGTATAATAGAGATGATAACAGTCTGTGATTGTGATTAAATTGGGTTTTAAGAGTTTAGATATTCCTGAATGTGAGATTTTAAGAAGCACCGGATGGATAATTGTCTGTATCTTAACAACCATTTTTACCAAGTTAAATTAGTTAATTGTTGTTTTGAATTCAACCACCTGATTGTTAATTGTTTTTATACGAATGGGCCGTGAACTGGTCACTAGCAAAACCCATGAAATCTACAAATTGATATCTCCATATCAACATGAAAAGTCCCAATTTCCTCGTTCATCTAGTTCATTTTTTATTTTAACATCGCTGCTCGACAGCGAGAACGACTGTCATTGGTGCTACGTGACACAAAACCAACAAAGCAGAAAATTCTGCGATGTTTCATCATCGACAAAGAAAACAACGATCCCACGGTTGTGGGAATTTTGGTGCATTTAAACTGCGGAAGCAGTTTCCGCACAGCAGCTACAACCCAGCGATCTTGCACTCAACCGCGTAGAGCCCTCCGTAGAACTGGCGCCACGTCAGAAAAATACCCACCCCCACATTTAAATAGACGTCTGTTCTGGCAGTAATAAGCAATAAATCTCTTGTAGTCAGATGAACACAATTAGCACTCCTCCAGAGACACAATACTTGTGTCCGTCCAAAAGAGCAATGCCAGCTTGCTCGTTTTTGTACATAAATACAATAGTTTAATTAATAAATTAAAGTTAAAATGAGTAAAAAAAAGTAGTTGCCCATGGGTAGAACTATTGCCTCTGTTGCTGTATGTCTTGTGTTTTGTGCATTTTAAATTATATTTTTGCAAAGATTGACTATCTTCCTCTGAGACTTCGGTGGCATGGACAGTATTATTTGTTCATTATGCTGGATGAAACGTAAAACAGTTTCAATTCTGTGGCTGCCTGAGAAATTTTACGACTTTATTTTGAAAAAAAGGAAAAACAAGGAGCGAAAGAAAACCAACACGCTGAAGTACTTAAAATCGAACACAAGAACGAACGAGTGAACGGCACAGTGTGGACCTCTGTTAAAGGCATGCTAATTCTGAGCGGCACTCTTTATTTATTTGATTTTTGTTCATTTGTTTTAAAGCTAAAAGGCATTCCACTACTAGTATCATGTGCTGTGGACAGAGTATGCGGCGCGTGTGCTTCGAAATCATTACGATTTTGTGGCATGCGCTTCGAACTCTTGCTTCCCGCTGTACTGTATGTTAAACTGTATGTTGTTTTCTTTTTTGTGTGAAGTAAAACGCATTTAGACTTGAGCCACTTTACTTAAGTCATATTTATTTTCACCCTCTTTGTCCGGCATAGGAGAAGAGGTTAACTTATTTAATTCGTCAGATTTTTAACAGCATTCCCCTCACAGTGGTTTTAAAAATAAAGCTTGTGGATCTATTCCCTTTGTTTTCCATCTCTGAGTTCCAAAACTGTAAAGTCACTCCGTCTGTGATTTTTCCCGAAATGCAGAGCTGCTTTTTTAGTGCGTATTAAGGCCACGTTTGATTTGTAATCGTTCTGCCTGCAGTAGAGCAGTACAGACATCTGCTGGGTTTCCAGATCCAGCATCAACCAAATGCTATTGGCTGCTAAAAGGCCCATATGTGTGGAGCAGTTGTACCCAACCCTAATATTAAGAGAGTTTTAGCATTGACTGTTTTTGTCTGATGTAAATTCTAACTTTCTTGTATGTAGAACAAACTGTTGGTCGTGCGTCATGCAGACAGACGCACGTGACTCCAGTTTGCTTAAGTCAAACTAAACGTGGTGCTTTCTCAACACCAGGCCAAACCACAGATGAACCTCCTTTTCGGAGGACATTTTACTTACGTTCTTTCATGTTGTATTGACTCTCCTTTTTGTTCATACTTGTTTTGTTGGCTTATGACTCTGCATTATTTAAAGCCAGGGCCCATACTGAGATGCCAGTGCTTGTTTTGTTGTTTGTTTTAATTCATGGGAATGGCCTGTGTCCTTTTGAGGCCACCGTAACTGGGCCTGTATTCAATGACACTTCCAACACATGCAGTGCTGGTCTGGGATCAGCCTTTCTCTGATCTCTGTCACTCCATTCTGAGGAAAAATGCTAAACTGATCCTGAAACAGCATCTGTTGAGATGCATGGTGAATCCTGGGTGTCTGTTGAGAGACTCGGGTCAGTTCAAGCTTGTCCAGCCGTGGAGAACAGAGGTCCTGATGAACTTGTGGCCATTCTTTGTAAACATGCACTCTGATACTAGCTGTGAGTTAAAATGCAATACTTACAATAAACACCAAGATTGTCAAAAAAATACCATAAACGTCTCGTGTTATTTTCTCATTTAGAAACATATTGGTGCTTATATTTTTACTACATCACCATGATAATATTTAATCATTATTACTTGAAAATAATAATGTTATTCATTTTATATTATATTAATATTTTATATATTGTCAGCGTTTAGACATACAGTAGCAAATAAAGGACTTCAAAGCCAACACGAATGACTTAAAGTCACAAAACTCACATTTTGATTCGACATAGTTTATAAACACCAACAATAATATACACACTGCAGCTAGCTGAATGGGTGTTTATGTCGTAGCTTTTAATGTATAGTGCACTTTAACACAGCCGGAACGCTGTGTTGACCAATCAGCATCCAGAACCGGAGCGCATCAGGTAATAATTGAACACAAATCATTTTTAGTGCTATTTGAGTATTTGTGAGTAGAAAGTCATGGTGCATTTAGATGTATTATTTTAGCAGACCCATTATAATGTAATTGTTAACATAATTACAAAACTAAAGACAAGTTTTGTACTTTCCCTAAACGAATATAAAACGATTTATAGAGAAATCAAGAGCCGTTTTAGAGATATTGGGTCTCCAGCCTGGGGTGACATGATATCAGAATACAAAATTAATCATCTTTTCTTAAAAATATTTGCCGCCATCTAGAGGTCAATATTGGTATTATATTGATTTTTTTTTGGTACAGACTACAGTGGACGCTAGCGGACATCTTTCAGGTGCCAAAAAAATCGGACTCAAAACTAATAGGATGGGATTCCAATAAAGAGTCATACACGGAAAGGGTTGTGCATTTGATATACATACACTCTTGATATACATTTATATACACACACACATACATATACATATGTATAGCTTAATAATGTTTCCTACTTATGCTGTAAAATATGTACTTTGTGCAAGTAGTAAGTGAGTGTGCTAATATTACTGAATTGTGTCCTAATACAGTTGGGATATAGTATGTCTATTTATGAATTACATTTACATTTAAAATCAAATATAATTTATACATTTTTATTTTAAAACTAACAGATTGAGTCATTCAAAAATGGCTTTGTGTTCACCAAACAAGCATTAACCACAATTTTACTACAACCAAACGTTAGCAAAATTACATCACTCAAAATATACTGAAGTGCAGCATTGTTATCTGTACTGTGTCGTTCACCAGACAAATATACATGTAGAGAGCCCGTTTTACACTTTTAAAAATACAGGAGGAGCTAGGGCAGACAGGAACAAAATCGTAATGAAGTGGAGATAGAAAAGCAGATAAAAATATCTTTAAATGTTAGTGTCCACAGATAGGGAGATCATTTTTAAAACTGAACAGTTGTAGTGTTAATAAAGTCGTTGAGATTAGTGAAGTCTAGCGCCACCTGCTGCGTATCTAAGGCAGCCTTCTGTTTATTCCTCGTCTGTATTTACTGTCATCTGTGCACTTGCTGTTTGTTAAATGTTTAGTATAATGCGCTTTGCAGACTCATGTAAACGGATATAAACGATGACTGCTTCACTTCCTCCATTCCGCCTTATACTCTTGTTTCTTTTAAGAAATGTTAAAGATTTTAACCAGCCAGCTCACATTTTAAAATAGATATAGGAAGAAATTGTTTTTTTTGTGTGTGATGTCAGGTTACAGTAATGAACTTACAATGTGGAAATCTGAAATTTTGTAATAATGGCATCGCATTATACTTAAAGAGATACTTGATCTTGGAAACAAGCGATTTAAAGGTGTATAGGTCACCCATATATAAAATATATGCTTTTTGGATATCCTGGCCACAGATTTGAAGTGTAAACTTGCCTAAACAACTTTTACAATTATTTTGTACTGTTTCTATTTTAGTACTTTTTACAGAAAATAAGTTTTAACAGAAATGAAGTCAAACTAAACAGAACTGTGGACACAGCTTCCAGTGAACTAACTTCTGAATAATTTCTCATTAACTTTTTTATATGAATGTTGATGTCTTACTACCTTATCATAATATAACTTACAGCTTATATAAATGGTCAGTTTGTTGAGTAGATTATTCAAGTTGTTATAAATTAGCTGGTTAAATAAAGAATTTTTCTTTTGACTTTCAGCACCGCAACCTTGTTTAAAATGAATTGCGGTGATATGGCAACAAACAAATAACAGGTGATGTTAGGTGATGTTATGACATCAAAGGTCTTGTATTTTCAAAACAATGAATCATGAATGGTTGTTACATGGAAACCATTTTTCTGTAACAGTAACAGTCATAACTCAAAAGTATAAATAAAGTAAGAAACTTGTTTATCAGTGAAGTAGGCCATACACTTTGCTGTAGCAGTGCCGCGATTCACTGCATGTATATTTTAAGTAGTAAATGTGTGTGATAACTTGTTTAATAATGCAATATACAACATGCCATGACAATATTTAAATTTGTAAAACTAATTTAAATATTATTAAAATATCATTAAAAACTAAAAATATTATAACCAAAATACATATTTTGCATTTTTGTCTGAACAAAAGAAAGCCTTACTACACAGCATCACTATACAACAGTCTCTCTGCCCTCTACATTGACCTAAAACTGACTAGACATAACTTTTGAAGTTTAGTTTTTGAGCTGTCGGATCTGATTTAATGGGAAATGTTATCTGGGCTTTATTTGACTTAAACATACATAAAGAAAAGTATGTAAAATAAGTTTGTGTTAAATATGTTATGTTTACAGAGATGGTGATAGAGAGGCAGAAGTTAAAGATTTCAGCTTTAATTTTTACATATACATTTTGATGGTTATAAAAGTAGTTTACCCAAAAAACATTATTTCAACATTATTTATTAAGAAACATTATTTCAATAATTATTTATTTATTTATATTTATTTATTTGTCCTTATTTATTCACCCTCATGTTGTCCAAAACCTATATCCACGAGGGGCTGTTTACTAGTCATTGAAATGCCTTATACAAGTGAAATAATCAGCCTTAGTAAAATGTGTTTACATGCATTACTGCAAAGTCTCGTACAAGCACCGGTCAAATGAAACATTAATTGAACGTTGATTAAATCAATTCATACACATTGCCAAAAAGATGAGAGATTTACAGTATAGTAAATCTATAGTAAAACTACAAAGACAGAGTCTGCAACAAATCGCAGAAACAGTTGCCGAGATAAATCTGTTGTATCAGCATGTACATGAGCGCTATCCACCCGGACCTCGCACCTCTGAAACTAAAACTACATTCTTGCCTCAACAATTTTTAAAACTACAATTTGTGAAACGACAGCGTTTTAATAATTAAGGCTTAAACAAACCCTGATAGATTATGTTATGTTATCTTAGCAAGTTCTTCTGCAGTGTCTAATGTGCTGCAGTGTTTAAAATGAAGCTTGTATATACACACACGAGAAGTAAAAACCTGTTAATAATGAAGTGAAAGCGATAAAGATGGAATCACGAAATTAATGACCAGTTCCTTTATTTGTGGGCATTTTTAGTCATTGTATAACTAAAACATTTGCATATTTGTCTGATAGGTCTGTATTTCTGTCATATTTACAATTCTAACACTTGATTGTACTTGTATTTAGTTGTAAATTGTGTTTAGCTATAATCTGTGTCCCTCTCTCTCTGTGTCTCTGTCTCTCTCTCTCTCTCTCTGCTTCGAGTGAACTCTTGTCTACGTCACTCTGGTGTACGACTCTCCTCAGTCAGGCCACTACAATCATCATCTAAAATAGAACAAGCTGAAGAACCTCAAGAGTCTTTTGAATCTGCTCAGACCCAAAATAAAAACAGGCTTCTATATTTATCTGAGGCATAACGTGAATTAGTGGCAGTTAAACAATACAACAGCCAGAAACAGGAAAAGCAAGGAATTCCAAAGATAGCAAATTGTAATAATCCCACCTCAAAAATGTTGAGTTTGTTCTTGCATTATAACTCCAATCCTGACTCTGAGGTTTGCCTGACCATGTAAACAAATCCATATAAAAGAAGAATTACAAAGAAAACTATCGAATATCTTTTTGTTCTGGTTGTTTCTCCTAATAAAGCAACAAGATTAAATGGAGATCAACTGTAGACATTTTCTAAAGAAAGAAACAAACATTGATATTGAGTTTCAGATCAATATCTCAAACTGTGCTCAGATTTGCCAAAATTTGAAGTCCGGGTTCAAAAGTATAAGTTGTTACAAATATGAGTATACGGTACATTTGTTGTAATGCAATTAGACATGTATTCTTAAATGCAATTTTGCATATGTTATGTCAGCTGTGTTAAGAAAAGCATTAACACAGGATGTAGAGAAGGGCCTGCCCATCCAAACACTCCCCCCTCGCTCCCCTCCCTCTGGACTATAGAAGGGACCAACACACACACAGTCTTATTCAAAGCAGCTACACACTGAAACAGCAAGGAATTAGATCTTAGTTAGATCAAACACACACCTACATGCACACACAACTGCAGACAGGCACACACAAACAAGCATTGAATATCCAGACTTGTGCACACAAAGGGGATTCCCTTGTGAAATCTCTAACACACGGCTGTTCACATTCACACATACACAGAGAACAGCTGTCAACATGTTGCTATCGGCTTGTGTTTGGTTCCTCATGTTGGGTAAGTAAGGATTTATTATTTTCCCAAAGAAATTAGGGATTTGCTTCCTAATACTGCACGTTTGTGGCGTTGTTTCTCCTTTAACACGCGTTTGTAGAAAATTGTTGAATTTTTCGGGTCACTGTTGCCAGATCAAGGAAAAGTATTTGGACTTGCTGTTATTCCAAGATCAACATGTGTGTGTATGTGTGTGTGTGTTTTCTAACGTGGTCTGCATTTCATTAAGAAGTTCTTTCTTAAGTTATTAATCAGTATGATTGTTCTGTGCTGTAATCGCTTAACTGTGGTTTAATTATTCATTGAGCTCAAAACCGACACCAGTGTTTCAGGAGGTATCACATATATGATAAAGTGCCAAATTTATAATGTGCATTCAAACAAAGTGAATGTCTTTGTAGGTGGAAGTCAACTTTACCATGTAAAGTTGTGACAGGAAATGACTGCACGGAGACTAAAGTTTTCTAAGTTTAGTCTAAACTAAAATTTAGACTAAACTTTTTCTAGCTAGACTTAGTTACATTGAAGCTATATTGAAATTGTTTTTTAGTTAAAATGTTATTTTAACCTTTGTACCCTGTTGCACAAGAATAGCCATGGTGCAAAAGAAAAATCATGCTTCCATGACTTTTATGTTCTTTTGGAATGGGGAAATACTTCCACATAACTGTACACAGACTAGTTTTCACAGACATGCTAGTTTTATTGACCGTGCGGTTGGATTCTGTGAACTGGCTCACATCCGCTATGACATCATTCATTTACGTTCTCAAAAAGTTTGTTCTCTGAATTAAGTTAATTATCAAAGAATCTCTTAGAAAGTGTATAATTGACACCTGTCAGCTGAGTGCATCGAGCGTAAACATGAGTAATATGTCTTTTTCCAGACTGGAAACATGACTCACCATCGTAGATATTACTATGAGTGTTTCCACAACACGGCACACCACATCTAACTGGTCTGTTTAATATATTAGCATGTGGTTTACTACAATTTCAAAATATGCAAATCTTGAAATTTTAGTAAACAAAGAATTTAAAGCGGTAACATCTAGACTTCCTAAAAACTATGTATTGACGCACTGTAAGTGGAGTACAAATCTAGATTTCATACAAACAAGACCTCAAACAATGTACTTAGAAGATGGATTATATTACTGCTTATGTTGTTTATAATTTTTCTTTGTCATGTTCCTTTTGTTGTGTTCAGGTTGTGCCTCCTGCCTTCAGTACCGGGCTGATTTTAACATGATGGGGGTCACTGGTCGGGTCATCTTTAACTCTATGGATCAGAAGGCCACTGTCAACCTCACAGGAATGAGCACATGTCGATTGTTTAACCTCTCCCTCACTGAGTTTCCAGTTATGTACGGCCATTTTGCTTTAGCCTGTCAGAAGTCACGCATAGGAAACAACATTTTCACGACCTCTGTAAATATCTCCCAGCCTTTGGTGAACGTGTCCCATCTGTTTGCCAAGTATCCACATTTGGATGCACTGTCAGTGCTGGTGGAGACTTGTAATGGCACTAGAGTTTGCGCTGGACTCACGCCCGAGTCTCAGGTGAGAACACTGCAAGCACGATTCTTCAGTCCTGTGGCTGGAAACATCTACTTCCGCCAAGTAACTGGAGAACCAGGAGCCAGCGTTCTTTCAGATCTCCGAAATGTCAATCAGTCCAGGACTTTTGCGAATATCAGCATTTTTGTCTCACAAAGCTCTGCCAAAAGTTGCGCTGTGCTCCTTGGTAGTCTAGATCCCACAAGCCTTACAAATCTGGGCCTTTTGAATGTGGGCTCCCCTCTAGAACCAGTAAAGTCTCGCTTAGATATCCCCACTCTCAGTTCTGATGTTCGCTTTGCCCTCCTAAGCCTTGGCTCAAGTTATGTATGTGCAAAGATACAAGCTGTTGCTTCAAAAGAAGTTCATGCTGTCTTCAACATGAGAGGAATCAAAGGGCACTACATCTTCCGTCAAGCATCTCCCTTTGATCTCACCTCCATCACAGTTAATCTGACAAACCTAAACAGGAGAGTTGGGCCATACCACATTCATCAATTTCCCGTACCCCAAATGAGATCTCCCCCAAGTGAAAGCTGTAGTAACAACAATGTTGGGGGTCACTGGAACCCCTTTAACGTGAACGTTCAGGCCCCCATATATCCACCTCCAAGAGGTTCCACTCACGATCACTATGAGGTAGGTGATCTGAGTGCCAGGCATGGATCTCTGGTGAATACGACTAACTTCCAGGCCA
Source organism: Botia almorhae (assembly GCA_036877575.1). Lineage (NCBI taxonomy): Eukaryota > Metazoa > Chordata > Actinopteri > Cypriniformes > Botiidae > Botia > Botia almorhae. The sequence continues at coordinate 130,633 of JAZGTJ010000240.1, forward strand.
ATTTCACAGACTGGAACTTGCCTCTGTTTGGGTGGAATAGCATTGTAGGGCGCTCTGTTGTGATACACCAGCCGGATGGAACCAGATATGCCTGTGCAAATATAGGCTACCCTGGTGAAGTGACTGTTGCTAAGGCAGTCTTTCGAAGTCCAGTGGTTGGGACAGTCCTCTTTACTCAGCTCAGCAGTGACTTGTACTCTGATGTCTCAGTGTTTACAGACCTATCTTATGGACAGCTTTCTACGCCAGCTACGCAGAATCATAGTTGGCACATCCACACCTATCCCATCAGCACAGAGACAGACAAAGACCAGGAGCGTTGCCTGTCCACTGGTGGACATTGGAACCCATTCAGCATAGACACCACTTTGAGTAGCTATGCCATTAATTGTGGTCCAGACAGCCCTTTTGCCTGTGAAGTTGGAGATATCTCTGGTAAGCACAAGACTTTGGACTTACAGCCACAGGTTGGTGTCGTGGCCAGCAAGAGCTTCTTCACTGATACCACTTCCTGGGTGTCTGGTATGATTGGTCGCTCCTTGGTGGTTCATGGCCCTAACCGTACACCTCAAAGGATTGCTTGTGCAAACGTAACCTTGTTCCGCTTTCCCACTGCTCGGTCCAAGTCTTGGCTTGGACCTGGATCTTCTGAAGGTCAAATCCAGTTCTTCCAAGTCTCTCATCAAGGACCAACCATTCTCAACATCTCTTTCACTGGACTCAATGCCAGAGCTGCTGGCTACCACATCCATGTTCTCCCTATCAAGAGTGCTGAGGAACCCTGCTCTGACAAGAATATCATGGGCCACTTCAATCCTTTTTCTGTGGACATAGCCTCATCTCCAGCTCCAGGAAATGGCACGGTTGACCAGTATGAGATTGGAGACATCAGTGGGAAATTTGGAACACTGATGGGTCAAAATGACTTCCAGAACATGTACATGGATTGGAACATGCCACTTTTAGGACCAAACAGCATAATTGGCAGATCACTGGTCATACATTATATTAATGGCTCGAGGTTAGTGTCTATACATTTATCTGCCATGTGGCTAAAACAAACAATTTTTTAAATGTGTTAATTTGAAATAGTTTCTTCCATTTACTATATTAGAATGTTCTGAACTGGTCTTAATTGCTTCTCCCTGAACTGATAAAAACTTAACCTAAAATAGGGCTAAGAGGAAAGTAATTGCAGGTGCATGATACAGTTGATTCCCAATTCTGCATTTTGTTTCAGTTCCTCGTTTAGTTCGGTTCCTCATAGTGTAAGACAAACCATATACATTATCTCAGAAGTTGACATAATATATTGCATTTTCCATTCTAATGCAGCAGTAAAACATTGATGAATATACATTTAGTTCATATTCTTCCCCCACTTTCCTCATGTCTATATACATATTAATAAAAATGTGCACAATTGACCTACTGTGTTTAATCAAGAAATCTTAGAAGTTGAAAAAGTAAAGTAAAAAATCAATTATCAAAAATCAGTTATAAACAATAACAATTGTTTCTTTCACTGTTTACAGAATGAGGTGTGCAGATATCTCAGCAGAGCACTCCACAGATGGAAACTGGGTCATCGCCAAAGCCACTTTTAATAATGCAGTAACCGGGACAGTAACAATGGTAAAAAAGCTTAATATGAAATATGTAGACATATTTACACATTATATAACATTGTTTTTATTGGCGATGCATGCCGTTGCTTAGATGTTCCGAGGGTTGCTAGGGTGTTTGGGTTGCTACCCAGGCTTGCTACCGATTGCTAGGGTGTTGCTAGGTGGCTAAGTCAAACAAGATGAACTTCTTTCTCAGGTATAAACAATAATAACAGTGGCGCTTGCGAACTAATAATAAAAATAGATAGCAGATAATAGATGCAAGACCCACTTTCACCATGGTAACTAAATTAGGGGAAGGGTAAAATATCTTTCTTTACTCTCATCCTAAATGGACAGCCTTAAATCTACCGTCACTTTAAATCTGCCACAAAAAGATGACACGGCTCATAATCCAGGCGGGAGAGCAGAAGCTGGGTGAAGCTGTGGTAGTGGATGGGTCTGGCTCTTGTCCTGCTGGGACAGTGTGAACCTCATCTGTACCGCACGCAGATGGATCTGTCACATGCAGCACAGTGGACTTGTAGCTGTCTCGTAGCCTCAGTGTTGCATGCTGAAGGACGAGTCACATGACTTACACTAAGAGCAGTGACTCAGGCTAGTTTAAAAAGCATATTATTTTACACAGCATCTGGGGAATTTAGCATTTATTTTTAAATGGACACTCAGCTGACAGATAACTGCTTCCAAGCTGTTGTATATACTGGTTAATATATATGTGTGTGTTTTATGTATATATATGTATATTTATGTAATGTAATCTGTAATAATGTGTAAAATGCTGTATTCTTGATGCAGAATGTACTAATTAAGAACGTGTTTTATATGTTTGTGTACATGATATACACTGTGTGATGTACTGTATATATTTTTAGGCCCAACAGAGTTTTCCAGATGGCAGCTATGGCGATGCCATCATAGAGGTGGATTTGCGCACAACACAATCAATTGATGTAAGTTGGAAAAAAGATTTTAGCAGGTTTGTCATTATCTTGGATGTTTCTTTAAAAATCACATTCAAGCTTTAAACTGTACACATATTTGTTTACAGGGTACAGAGGCTTCGTGGTACATTACAGATGGTCAGCTGGGATCAGATGGTCGTACATGCCCTGGTGAAGCACAGATGTATAATCCATTCAATATGATAGCAGAGGTATATAAAGAAGGTTTTTATGGAGTGCTTTAAAGTCATACTAAAATGTTTATTAAATTTTCATTTCAAAGACATTTTGTCAGGTCACAAAAAATGTAGAAGCGTCTAAATTGCATATTTTCAAATGTTGGATGGGAATACAAAATGTGTAATTATGAATAATAAGTAATAATATAATAATAATATTTATTATTTAGTTAAATAAATTGTTTAGTGATCAGAGCATATTTTCTTCATTGTGTGTTGTGTTACTATTTAAGTCAAAAATCCTTTAAATCAAATAATTCTGTGTCTCCTCCAGAACCCCAGCTGTTCTCAGGTCAGTGCTCTAGCCTGTGTGGTTGGAAATCTGACAGGCAGACATGGATTTATTAGTCTTATCAAGAGACAGTTGTACACTGACGTTCAACTGCAGCTGACTGGTGACTTTACAGGTAGCTCTAAGAACTCAAGTTATGGACTACTGTATATGTAGCAAGTAATATGAATCTAGAGCATTAATCTAGATATGTATCAATGTTTTACCCTCTAGTTGTGCAGAGGTCATTGGTTCTGAAACTCAAGAACATCACTGCGTGTGCAGATATTCTCCCAGAATCCCCTTCTGCCCAGCAGATCTTCCCCAGTGTGTCCACCTTCAGCAGGTGACCATCTTTAACTCAAACACCTGTTTCAATATCTCAAATTCATTTATATGTTTAATGAGATTTGTGGAATTCTGTACTAATAATATCAGGGAAAAAATATGAAACGGTTTTATTTTAAAACCCCTTGTTGGTTAACATTTTCGAAAAATACAAAACAGATTTTCCAGGAAATAAAGTTTTCCACTTATTCTTGCCAAAAACAAAAAAAAACCTTTGAAGCAGCATTAGCGAGGACCCACTGGACATTGCAAGACCCATTGGACATTGTAAGATTTAAAGCAAAACATAACTGAGTCTATTTATTGTCCTGTTTAAAAAAGTTTAAAAGTCCTTTCAAGTCAGTTTAACATGTTTTATTGTAAGGTCAACTTGAATAATTTGGCCCTTACACACAGTAAAATATATTTAACTGACAGAGTAACATTAGTCAATTTACTGTATGTCATTTCATGCATTTCCATACGTATGTATTATTCTGAACAGGTATGATTTCCGTAAGAGAGTGGCAGACGTGTTAAGCCTCCACATGTCCAGAGTCTCCATCTTACCAGGGTCTCCATCAGCAAGGCCTGATGGGAAATGTCAGCTGGTCAACTTTCTGGTGTCAGGTAGAGTTCTTGTTTTTGTAGAAAAAGGAACTTTGACTTTGCAATGGCAAGGTCATAAGTTTGAGGCTAAAAACTCTTTATCTCCTTTAGCATTAAAACTTTAAGTGTAGAATTTACAAATGCCCAACTCTAAGGTAAACAAACTGGGTCATATACACAAATATATCCAGCGTTATATCACAAAGTTGTAACATAAAATGGGATGTGTAACATACAAACAGCAGTATTGTTTCTGTAGCTCAGGTGATAGCGCATTGTGTTAGCAGCGCAAAGGTTGTGGGTTCGATTCCCAGGGAACATGTACTGATAAGCTATATATCTTATATACGTTTATATTTATAAGCTATATATCTATATACATTTCAGGTATGGGTTACCATATCTGACAAATATGTCACTTAATCTTATGTGCATCTGATATATCTTGAATGTAATGTAAGTCGCTTTGGATGAAAGCTTTGCCAAATGCATCAATGTGAAAAAAGCAAAAAATGTCTTATGTTTATTTGAGCCATGGCTTAACAGTACACGTGATCCAGAAATTTTGGACAGTGATGCTGTGGGAGAGTGGGAGACACAGGTTTGAATCTGGCTACCAGCTTTCAGTCTCCTCACATAATAAAATGCAGTAGCACATCTTTTTAATTAAAAAACTGGCAGGTAATGTGCCTTTAGGTCAAAAGTAAAATTTGAAAAACATCTTAGAATTTACAGGTAAACAGTGTAGTTTTAGCCACCAGTGGGACTTCCCCTTAAGTTAGCATTTACAGTATAGTGCAGAAGTGTATTTTATCTTCAGAGACAAAATATGATCAGAGTCAGAAAGACAAAATTATATCCACTGCAACATTCCTGAAGCTCATTTGATTGTTTCAGAATATAATTTATTGTGCACTTTATTGTTTCTGTCCTTTGGAGATAGTTAGATTTGCATTAGTGATTCAGTATGTCGCAGTTATGCATGCAGACAGCAGCGGAGATGTTTCTCCAAAGATTTTTGAGGTTTGTGTGATTGTAGCTTTCCCCACGGAGTAAACTTACTCTGCTTTGTCTCTCAAAACAATGAACAATCCCCTCTATTCAAAAGACACAAAAAAGGAAAATCACACAGTAATCTGATGCACGGGTGGACCGTAGAGACTGTGTGATCTTGGGCAATACTCTGAAACAGGAGAGTGGTATATGACAGAGGTTTGCATATAGTACAGGACAGCCAGTACACTGGCAAAGGAGGACAGAAGGAAAACTATAAAGGCTGTTTCTCTGGCATTTTGAATTATACACTTCAGATGGCAGAGCTGAAATTGTCATTATTGTATTAAAAAAGGAGATATAGTATGGTAATGCCGTAAGTCAAATTTAAGTACAAATGAAAAAAAATAAAATAGGTTAAAATAAAGTTTTAACTTATGAAATCTATGTTTAATTGTTGATTTTTAGGTTTTAAAGTAAAGTGGTGTTTAACTGACAGTTTACAGCAGTTTACAGCTTTCAGACTTTTTAAAACATATGATATCATAATGAGTTCATTGGAGTTCATTACAGACACATATTACAAGGGTGGAAACAAAGATGTTGTTATTTTTCTTTAACCTGTTTTTCAGGTGAAGTGAGCCAGGAGCAGCTGAGCTCTGTTAAGACCAGTGAGAAGATGGGTGTGTTCAGAGAACTCAAGGCGTGCACTTCAAGTAAGCCCTGACTTAGCGTTGACCAACAGTTACACCATTGTCTGGTATGGGGTTTACACAGCGTTTCTCAATTGTGGGTCACAATCCAAAAATGGGGAGGTGTGTTTTGTAGGGGTTGCAGACAGCAGGGAAAATTGTTAGCTGAGGATAATAAAATAATAAAATTCAATTAACCGTTTATGTATAGCAGTAAAGATGGATAAATCTGTTAACTTTTAAAAGGAAGTAAAATTTTCTTTTTTATTAATCTAGAAAATGTATCTATTTAATTAGCATCAATGTCTATTGTATTTTTTGTGCAAATGCATCTGCCGGTTGCTAAAAGGTTGTTAAATGATCAGATTATAACATTGAAAGGTTGTGCGACATGCTTGAATAAAATCATGCAAGTTAAAAGAAAATATGATTTAGTGAGAATAAACATTGTGTTGTGCAATGCATTGTTGGTTGTTAAAAACATATAATACTAACATTTAAAAGCATTTAGAATCCAATAATAAACCAATTTTATGAATTTTAAAGTTTGACTTAATGGACATTTATGTTTTTTTATTTATGTTTTGTTTTTTACGTTTGTACTACAAACAAATATGATATTGTGTTTGGGTTGCCACAAACCTAACTCTGGGTCCTGGGGCAAAGTCGTCAGAAGCACTGAATATAATGTTTTTTTATTTATCAGGTGGAAACACAGCAATGATGCTGGACCCTCACAGGATGTTACTGATCGCCATGACAACTGCAGTCTGCCTGCTCGGGTCACTAATCCAGCATTAGATGGATCCTACAATGTCACACTGTTGTTCCACCACTGCCTTTATTAAACCTTCAGTAAACTCTGAGGTGCATAAGGGGCTCTGAGGGGCATCTCAGCAGCTCCGGTCAATTTTTTGAAAGACATTAAATTGTAAATATTACATTTAATACTATAAAGATTTTTTACCAGTTTAAATGAAATGAATTCCCTGGCTGCATGCCAAAAACATGTCCACCCAATTCAGTTGGTTTTATGTGCATTTCACATTTTAAACGCACCCATATTTACTTGTTTCCATTCTGCCCTCCTTATATGATGTAAGATCAGGTTTCTCAATTGTGGATCTAGCTGCTGTATTCTTGAAGATGTTTTGAAGAGATTACCAGTACATGTAATCCTTGTAAATTCCACAAACGTCTAATTTAATGCTGTTGTACATCCCTGGAAACTCTGGTTTCTTTTCAAAGTATATTGTGTATGATGCAATGAGCGTGAATACAACACAGCCCAGGTTTGCATGCAATAGGATTCTACAGTTTGTTATATGAGACTCTGAAATGAAGTGCACAGTTTGAATCTGTGCAATCGAACTAATTGTGTGTGTGTGTTCTTTGTGGGCGTATCGCTGGTGATTCAATAAGAATAATTACACTACACATGCTAGTATTTTAAACGCAAAATCCTCCTTTAAATATTGGTGTGTGTGGTAATACCAAATGATGGATCACCTGCAGGTCCCACTGTTACCAGGAGTTTCATGTATAATTATTTATATCAGTGTTTGTCAACCAGGGGACCAGGGCCTACTAGGGGTTCTCAAGATTACATAAAATGAAACAAAATGACAAAACAAGCATTCATATGAGCTAAAACAACTAAAAATCAAGCTATTTTACAGTGTTTGGTTATGGTTATAATAAACATACATCTTTTTAGTTATGCCAAGCTGTAGAAGATTATATTGTGTAGAAAGGGTTTAATGTTGTTGTGAACAATTGATGGGTCTTAAATTCACAAAGGTTTAGATTTACTGATATATGATTTCTGTATGGGTCTATATGTAAAAACAACATAACTTATACACATCTGATAAGGCAATATGATAAATATATACAGTATATAAAACCCTAATCCTATAAATAGCATTACGTCTATATCGACGCATGTCTAGACTGCTGTCAATCTAAAGAGGTGCGCTAAAAATGGCTTAGTCTCGTGCGCACCATTTGACTGGAAGATACGGTCTGTCACGTGATCGCATACGTCATCGGGGTAATGGCAGCTTCCATTTCACGCCAACACAAGGAATAGCAGAGTTTCAACAATAGTTTAGGTTTCAAGGCGCGCTTCTCTAAGGTAACTAGTTAATTCTTAGAAGTCGCTCATGAGCTGTTTGCCCAGAAAATAGGAGTGGATGGTGTTATTGGACGTTGTGACACACTGTTGTTGCTTGCATAACATGCGTGTGTTTTGCTGTCCATCATCACCGTTCACAGAAAATATAGTTGTTTTTCCTTGATAAAAGACATCATAATATTTGTATTTTGTTATAATCTCTGAGAAAACCTTGTTTTTAAGCAGATTAATGACACGTTTGTAATAGAAAGCATGACATATGGAATCAACAATGCGTGGGACTGCCACACCTACCACCAGCAAAACAGTTTGTTTAGAAATTAAAGGTCTATTTTCGTTATAAATTGAAGTGTATTGACACGTTCTGGTGCGTTTATCTGCCGCGGTACTCTCCCTTTAATTAATCGCTCGATGATTGAATGAACACGTAAAGCTTGTTTATATTATTGAACAGTGAAACTGGTTCAACCAATCATCTGTCGGTATGGACATTACAATGACGTGATTGGACGATGTAACAAAAGGTGCCAAACAACAGCGCGTTGAATTACTGAATGAAAATGTTGAATATTCTTCAGGCTACAATATAGTCACATTAAAAAAAGTTACACAAATTCACAAATGATATAAAATACATTTGTTTTCATAAACCCGTAACAAAAGTTTGCAGCAAAAAACATCATAAATAATATTATCAAAAATAGTTACTGCTATAAATAGTTATAATATAGGATGTTCTGGAAAAAGCTTAAAGCTTTAGTGCAGAATACAGAAAACAGAATAATAAAAGCTCTTTCATTAACTAGTATCGTAATTTGGTAATAGCTACTAGATAATAGTCACCAGCTAATAGTGATTATAGCAAAACCAAAACTGTTATAGACAGATCTTAGGTAATTTAGTCAAGGCAGTAAATCTTTAACTATGGGCTGTTCTCAAAGGCCACCTGAGACACTGTACAAGGTAAAGGTTAACAATCTCATATCTGTAAAACTTTGAGCTCTACATTACCAGTTAGATCACAGGTTCAAAGAGAAAATGGCTACAGGTATGAAAATTCTTTTTCAACATTTCTCACCTACATACACAGCCAGAAGCTTGTAAATCAGTCAATATTATTGTAACTTGTTAAACGTAACTAGCTTGAAACAGTAACCTGTTGACAGACTATATAATACCAACAGTACTTGGAGAGCAATGGATTACATGTATAATAATCAACCCAAACATTTAATACTAGAATAATAGTGAGTTAAATTCTAATTCTGAGTCAGAATTAGACGTAGAATGTGTTCTGTTCTGTATTATACATTGGCAGATTTCTGCAGGTGGCATTCTTGTAGGAGTATGTATTGTATGTGTACACCAAGTACACTTGTTTTTTAAGTGTTCCATATACGGATGATGACTAATTGCTGTATGCTGTGTACTGATTACCACTGAAAAGTGTTACTGTACACTGACCCCTCTCAACAGACGCTGCTATGTCCCCAAAGATCACAGTGGAGTTGCTAAGGCAGCTCCGCCAGGCTATGAAGAACAGCAAGTACATCACTGAACCCATCCAAGCTTACATCATACCTTCAGGAGATTCACACCAGGTAACATCTCAGTACACTAAACACTAACAATGTCCTGTGCTTTACAAACACACAGCCTGTGCTTTACACCCACACGTCCTGTGCTTTACAAACACACAAACTGTGCTTTACAAACACACAGCCTGTGCTTTACACACACACAGCCTGTGCTTTACACACACAAAAACTGTGTTTAACAGACTTACTCTGGAAACCTCAAAATAGGTTTGAAACCTGGAGTGTTAATTTCTGATGGGTGAATAATGGGCTTCCCCCCAGCCCACACATCTCTCTCTCTCTCTCTCTCTCTCTGTCTCTGTCTACTTCTCTCTGATTATGAACTCTCCTGTGATTACATGGGTCTGTGTGACCTCTAAGACACCCTAATAAGTGTTGTCCTCCATTCTGCTCTGTGGCTAAATTAGCAGTCATTAGGGCTGATTGCTGACTGAATTGATCTCACCTTTTCATTTCTGTCTCCTTCTTTTTCTCATTGACCTGCATCTGTCCGTCCTGCAGAGTGAATACATCGCTCCTTGTGACTGTCGTCGAGAATTTATCTGTGGGTTCAACGGCTCGGCAGGTGTGTATGGAATTTCCTCCAGAGCAAAGGTTTTGTAATGTTTATCCTAAATACGTTTTGGATACATTTTTCCATTTTTTAGAATTTTGGAATTTTAATTTTTGAACAATTGGAAGGGGAGTTCAAATAAAGTAATACCTCTATAAACTTTGTCACAGTGGAAATTTACCTGCTGTATAGTTGCACAACTTCATAAATGAATAATCACATAGAGACAATTTACATTTATTACAAGGCAAAGTTTGGTTGCACAATTAAGCATAGATCACAAACTGACAATATAATCCCAGCTGGATTTTTACAGCTCTCAGCATTGGAATCTCATTCTCTTAATTAAATATGGAAGTGAAACCTCATGGCTGTAGGAGAGAATCATGTATACATGACTGTCAGCTCAGCATGACTGAAAATTTCATTTTTGATGTGTGTTTGATCTTTGGTGTGTGTTTGTTATTTCAGGTACTGCTATTGTCACAGAGCAGCACGCTGCTTTATGGACAGATGGACGATACTTCCTGCAGGCCAGCCAGCAGATGGACAAAAACTGGACTCTGATGAAAATGGGTACAGTTAATGTTAACGCTATTTTATGACATGCGTTTGCGTGATCATCACATTTGTTATCACATTATTACATTAATGGAAGACGCCCTCTGTACAAGGTGCTGCTTTTTATAGACTGTGCTATTTCAAATAAGAAATGTTGATTACTGGACATGGTAATTGATGGGCATATTGTGCCTTGCGTCTGTTTAGGATTGAAGGAAACACCCTCTCAAGAGGACTGGCTCATCAGCGTTCTTCCCGAGAATTCCAGAGTGGGAGTTGATCCGTGGATCATTGCTGCTGGTCAGGAATTTAATAAAGCTGAATATAATAAAAATACACTTTCATTATATATACTGTACTACATAAATATGTAACAATACATATTTCATCATATAAAAGCTATTATGTTATAAATTCTTAAAATATTTTTTATAAATTTATGTTGTAAATACATGAGTACCCATGAGATCCGGAACACACTTTTGAGTACGTGAGATCCGGAACACACTTTTGATTACGTGAGATCCGGAACACACTTTTGAGTACATGAGATCCGGAACACACTTTTGAGTACATGAGATCCGGAACACACTTTTGAGTACATGAGATCCGGAACACACTTTTGAGTACGTGAGATCCGGAACACACTTTTGAGTACATGAGATCTTTTGATAACTGGAACACCCTTGACTGTTAAAGCAATCGGGTGCAGCTGTGTTGTGACGTGTGACTGTGGTTGTGTTGCAGACCAGTGGAAGAACATGTCTAAGGCTCTGAGCAGTGCTGGTCACTCTTTGGTCGCCGTGCAGGACAATCTGATCGATGCCATCTGGGAGGAGCGCCCGTCCAGGCCCAGCACCAAACTCATCACTCTGGGGCTCAAATACACGGGTCAGCACATGAATGACCACCATGCAGTTTAGCCTTATTGGGAAAAAATTAAACAATCCAACAAACTATTCTATACATTTGTACGTAATTAACGATACTGCATGAATTGGATTTACACTGTAAATGAAGGGACACTGTATTTTACATTTGCTTAACCGTTGATCTTAAATATCTACGAATGAGCCTGTTTATTAATGTACTGCAAATATTTGGCCTGTGAGTAAATCGTTTTTCTGTTCAGGTCTCACTTGGCAGGATAAAGTTTTGGCTTTGAGAGGGAAAATGACAGAAAGGAAGATTTCCTGGTTTGTGGTCACAGCCCTAGATGAGATTGCATGTAGGTCTCAGGATACAGTGTGTGTGTGTGTGTATGTGTATGTGTGTGTGTGTGTGTGTGTGTGTGTGTGTGTGCGTGTGCGTGTGCGTGCACACGATGTTGGACTGGTCAGATCACGACCCAACCCTTGTTTCCTCTCCACTGTCCTATTAACCCTAGTTAAAGAGCTCTTGTATTAGATTAGCTTGTGTGTTGATGTTGATAATTATTGAAATGATTACATAAGGAACGTGGTGTGTGTACTTGGTTTGCTATATTTATAACGGTCAAATTTGGTTTCACAAATATAGCAAACCTTGTATTGGGTAAAACTTGTATATAGAGTAAAACTGACTTCTTTGTTACTTGCAAATGTTACTTAGTTGTTACTTGTAAATGATTTAAATAATAAGTAATTATATTGATAATCTCTCAATCTTTCTCTATACAGGGCTTTTTAACCTGCGTGGTTCAGATATAGAGTACAACCCAGTATTCTTCGGTTACGCTATCATCGGCATGAGCAAAATAAAGTAAAACAGTATTTCTGATTCTTTAATATACTCCCATGTAATGATTGCCTGAGCTCATATCTGGCCTTTGGCTCATGTCTGTAGGCTGTTTGTGGACAGTAGGCGTTTGTCGGACCCTGCGGTTCGACAGCATTTGGAACTGGACAGCCCCAGTAAACAAGAGCTAACCGTGCAGTGTTTTCCATATGAGTCCGTCTACACAGAGCTGCAGGCGGTTTGTGCAGCTCTGGGGCCCAAAGAAAAGATGTGGATTTGTGACAAGGCCAGTTGTGCCCTTACGCAGGTCATACCCAAGGTGAGAATCTGTTTGTCCATCAATCGAGTGATGTTCTTCGTGTTCAAAAACAACAACCCCATCTGCTGATGTAACCAAGGCCATGTGGGTGGGGAAAAATAATATTAACCCGTAATATCATAGTTTGCTTTACACAATCCAATCATATCCCAAATGATAAAATGAAATCCGGCCCTGCATTGATTCCACTGATTCTCGAATCTATACAATTGTGTGTGTGTGTGTGTGTGTATACAATCTCGTTGTGAATATTATTTCAAGTCTTGTATTGATCTGCTCTACCCTAAAATTTCACATAAAGTAGATTAAATGTTTTATATTGAAAGCTGTGCGTGTGTAAATGTTTATTGTATATCTTCAATGTCCAGGTTCACAGATCAGCAATCCCATACACACCTTTATGTCTGGCGAAAGCCGTCAAGAACCCCACAGAGATCGAGGGCATGAAGATAGCTCATGTAAGTCCACAGGGAATCTACATGTCATTCCAGAGATATTCCAGAGATATTCCAGAGATCACCTGCTCACAATGTTTTTGTCACAGATCAAGGATGCTGTGGCGCTGTGTGAGCTATTCACCTGGCTGGAGAAAGAGGTACCTAAGAAACGTGTGTTTTTCTGCGGCATGTAACGGAGATGCATTCCATTGTTTTGGATTCAGGAAGTTTCCTGAAGCTTCTGCATTTTGCTAGTAAATCCAGAATGACAGAATACGGAAGTATTTTGTTTTTCGTATTCTAGATTCCGAAAGGCACAGTGACAGAGATATCGGCGGCAGATAAAGCAGAGGAATTGCGGAGGTATGTGAAACGTACTGTGTTTCACCCACACAGCAGTTATTTGTTCATGTTTACTTGTTTCAAATATCATATCATCGTCTATAATATTGATGCTGTGGATGCTCTCATGTCTGGTTATAGCACCACCAGCTGGTCAGTATATGTAACTGCTTACTTTTTCCCCATCTAGTCAACAAAAAGACTTTGTTGGACTGAGTTTTCCAACCATCTCTAGTGTGGGACCTAATGCCGCCATCATACACTACAGGTATAATGCCATAGTGATTGATATACGTACATATTTTTTAACATTATATTAATCATATCAGTGATGCTAATGTACATTTTGACTGTGATATCTATTCAGCTCTCCTGTTTTGACAGGCCTCTCCCAGAAACCAACAGAACTTTGTCTCCTAATGAAGTTTATCTCATTGATTCTGGGGCTCAGTACTTGTAAGCAGACAAACACCGCAGGATGTTTACAATTGAAACACTCTGCTAATCATATTTAAAATAATACTGTGTTTATACTGTGTATATTTTGTTATGTAAACCAGTATTTGTTGTAGATCTGAGAAATCTGTACATGCATTTTTGGCTTTCAGAGTTACATACTTGTTCATAAGATTATACATAAGATTATATAATGTGTAGAACATCAAATGTAACCTTAGATTTTGTCTTTGATATCTAGAGATGGCACCACCGATGTGACCCGTACGATGCATTTCGGCAATCCGTCAGACTATGAGAAAGTAAATCATCTTTGCTTTATCGTGTTTCAAAGAATGTACCAATTTTCCATTTTCATGAAGATCATAATTTTGTTTAGCTCAAACTCTCGTCTTAGAGAGCAAACAAACGATCCACTTTTGTTTGTCTGTAAAGCACCACTTTGCAGTCTGAAAAGTATCAGCGTACTTCTAATGCTCACAGTTCTGTCCACGCTGTCTGATCTACACAGGAGTGCTTTACATGCGTGCTTAAGGGACATATCGCTGTGAGCGCGGCCGTTTTTCCCAACGGAACTAAAGGTGCGCCATTAAAATCTGATTCTTGGGCGGTTTTGGGTCAGTCTATTCAGGTCACAGCTGTAAAATAGGTGATACCCACATACTTGTTGGTATTAGTGTTAAGGTTTTTTTTTTAATCTCTTCAGTGACAAATGAGTTCAGATCACCTTATTATGGTTTATTTAAGTGCTTTTGTTCGAGTGTTTGTTTGTTGGACTCTGCACAGGTCACCTGTTGGATTCGTTTGCGCGCGCGGCTCTCTGGGAGTCTGGATTGGACTATCTTCATGGAACGGGTCACGGTGTCGGGTGTTTCCTTAATGTGCACGAGGGTCCTTGCGGCATCAGCTACAAAACATTCGCGGATGAACCTCTGGAGGCCGGGATGATTGTCAGTGATGGTACGGAAACACACGCACTTTTAATTTGATGTGATATGTTTCTCATCTTACTGTGATATTATTATGGTGATATTATTGTATGTTGGAGTTTTGCATAGCTGTACATATGTATGAATCAACTGCATGTTTTTGTTTTTTAGAGCCTGGATATTATGAAGATGGATCCTTTGGTATTAGGATAGAAAACGTTGTTCTGGTTGTTCCCTCAAAAACCAAAGTAATTGCTGAATCAAATGACACCATCTGTTCACACTTTTACAATACACATGTAATGTTCTGAGGCAGTTTATTATACTGATATTGTTATATGAGCTGTGTTTCTCAATAATTTGGACCAATATGGCATAAGGTGGGACAGCCTATCATGGGCGGCCATGCTGAGATCACATGATCTGCCAGTTCCACTTTTATTGGTCACATTCTACTGCTCATAATTATTGTCCCATTGGACACATTAAGATGCAGAATAATAACTAGTAGGTCTGTGAAAAGTCTGTTTCCACAGTGGCATCTGTAGCCAATGGCATCATACGCATTTGCATAATGTTACACCCACACCAACAGGTGTCTCTATAGAGTCCAAGATTATTGTCTAGCAGCCAATGAAACAAGCCAAAAATTATTCAGTGCGCCTTTAAGACTAAAGTTTGAGGTTTTAACATTGCACTTGCTGGATTTCAGTATAATTACAGGAACAAAGGTAGCTTGACGTTCGAACCCCTCACTCTGGTCCCTATTCAGCTGAAGATGATCAACACAGACCTCCTCACACAGAAAGAGGTAAGAGCAACCGGACAGACACCCAATTCACTGTCAACACTCTCTTCCACATGTCTGTTATAAGTGTTTATTTTAAAAATTCTCAATTATAAATGCTTTAAAACATCATTTAAATAGGTTTCTTGTTTTTACAGTAAATTGACTTTTGATAGCTTATGTCTTATAATAATAGGGCTAAGTTTACTAGCTTACTTAGCCTTACCTTAAACATGAATTTTGAAACCACCATGCGCTTAAACACATATTGATTCATAAAGGCTCCAATAAACCGGTCTATGAAAGATTACACAGAGATTAAATTACATAGAGATCCTTTAAATTAAAGGAAAAAATAGCTTTTCTTAAATCAATGTTGGTGTCAAACATACATTTTTGTCATTCTGCAGCGTGATTGGCTGAATGACTACCACAGGAAATGCCGAGAAACAATTGGGGCGGAGCTAGAGCGGCAGGGCAGGAAGGAGGCTTTGGATTGGCTGATTCGGGAAACTCAGCCAATTGTCTAAAACGGTTCTTGACTGATTTTTTTACTAAAGCAGTCATCATCTTAGTGATCTCCAGTGATTTTCTTCATCGTTTTCTCTCAGTTTTGGTCACTATCTACTTCTTTGTTGGCTACACCTCACTTTCTGCTTCTTTTGTAAAGCGCGCTCTCATCAGCTGTTTTATGATGTAATTAAACTGAGTGGAAAATGATACGCCGAGTTCTGTTTACTTCTGCTCAGCCCCACACATTTAAAGGGATAGTTCACCCAAAAAGGGTATAAGAATATTCATTAGCATGAAGCCATGTAAATATAATGCAAGCGTTGCTATGGAAACTGGCCTACCTCATCAGCCCAGGCCTCTTCCTTTAGCTTTGACAAACTGAGGCTCTTTAAAGATCCAGTCTGTATCCCAGACAGCCGATGCACAACAGTGAAAACTTTTGTGCCTTTTCCAAAAAATCCACAGGGTTTGATTCAGTTGTAACACTGTTATAACACAGAATTTAAGCATAATAAAATTCTGTATAGAAGTGCTTTTTAAGAAGTATAGGGAGAATTTATTAGTAAGTTTTCAGGAGTGATTTTCTATATTATATACACAGATATTCAGTGATTTATTGGTCTCTATATAAGATAAACAAATTGAGCAAAAAACTAATACCGCTAAACCTGTACATCTGTTTTTTTTTTTTGCTTAAAGCATAAAGTACATACTACTATTGTTTCATAATAATGTAAATAAAATCTATATAAATTTTTTCTTTTAATGTAAATCTTCCGTTATAATTGAAAGTAATTTGTATTAATTACGTTTATTTGACAGTTGTCAGTAGTACTCAGTGCTCATGCAGTGCTAAAGTCAACCACAAGATGTCAGTGTTGACGCTTAATTCAGTCGTGACTGACCGCCCTCTCTGTATATTGTATTGTACCGTTTGTAAAGGAAGTAAGTTTTATCATTTTTCGCTCAGTCTTTCAGTTACGTAAACCAACCTCCAAACCAACCGTCCATACACAAAAGTTCAGTACTAAACAGTACTAATATGGCAAAATCTCTAGGACAAGGTATGCCAAGATGAATTTATAATTATGAACATCTAAGACCAGTATGAGCTTTTTATGTCTGGAATATCTTTAGCTGTACATTACCAATTAAAAGTTTGGACTTTATTACATATATTTTTCACAATTTAGAACAATAGTTCTAACACACATCAAAACTATAATATAATGCAAATGTAACTTTGGAAATTATGTTGTGACTGAAGAAATAAATTAAACTAGGTTATATTCTAGCATGTTCAATGAAGTCACCCTTTGTCTGAACTTTACAAAAATGTTTTCTTGACATTTTATCACACAGTTTCTTGAGAAATCATCCTGAGAAGCTTTTCAGAGAGTTTTGAAAGAGTTCTGTGCTATCCTGCACTCTTATTGGTTGCTTCTTCCAAATCATCTATTTTTTTAAGTGAAATTGACATTTTTTAAAAACAGGAATTTAAATGTTGTCAGATTTTTTGGGCAAGAATTTAGGCAAATGGCTTTAGATTGAAATGTTTCTTATCTTATAAATCTTTCCGTGTTTCCAGATTTTTGGCTTGCAGTGTATGTGTGTATTTATGATAATACGTTTCTCTGAAAAGTTGTGATTTTGTGTCACAATGTTTGATTTTTGCATCACAAGTCATTGATCTCTCTTATGCAAATGATCTGTGAAGCTTCGTACTAAATATTTCTGTAAAACATTTCCTACTTATTTCAAAGTGTCAGCTGGATTTGACCATTGTGCTTCTGTTACATAATTGAATACATTTTATCAGACCAAACACTGTTTCTGGAGAATGTAATAAAATCACATCTCCGTCAATCCACAAACATGTGGAATAAATTACCATCTCGTCTGGTCTCCTGCCTAAACATGGGTCATAAAAGGGGTGCCGGGCTTAATTGTTTGTTTAAATGTTTTCAGGTTGTGCCAGAGTTAATACATTCATGACTGTGTGCCCAGCACAGAGGAATTCTGGGATTGTTGATGTCATTCTGTCCTCCATGAGACTGTTGGAGGGTCTGGTGGGTAATTTTCAGTTATATTGGACTCAGACTCACGGGTCAATAAAAGGTTCAATGCTGATTTATGACAAATGCCAGTTAGAATAACAGATAAAGCTCTTTCTCACCATAAAGCCAATACCACATGCATGCCAAGCGATACTTGTAATCTGCGCCTGAAAATGTCAGCCTTTCATTTGAAAGGGTTATTGTTGCTCTGTATTTTTCTAACTACAAAACAAAGTTAAAATTTTGAGCTTCATAAGAAGCAATGTAATTTAATATAATTATTATATTATATTTTTATGATGTCACCCCCTTAAATGTCACATATTTCAAAACATATTTATTTAGTGAGAACAATGTGACAGAATTGAGAAGAAACTGAAGGCCAAATTCCTAAATTTCGTAGAAAATGCATAAAACATTTTCAAAAAGATAAAAATTATATATTCAAAATATTATTTTAATTTCAAAATAAATTAAGATTTATAAATCATAGAGATGAGCAGAACTGAGCATG
Organism: Botia almorhae; assembly: GCA_036877575.1. NCBI lineage: Eukaryota > Metazoa > Chordata > Actinopteri > Cypriniformes > Botiidae > Botia > Botia almorhae. The sequence continues at coordinate 149,255 of JAZGTJ010000240.1, forward strand.
TGCATACCAGGTTTTTAAAAATGTTTATATTATATCTGCAATGTAATACAGAGAAACAAATGATATAATTATTTTTCAGACTGTTCCCACAGCTGAAAACACTCTTACTGAAATCCTGCTATAGAGAACAAATTACATCTAAACAGAAACTGTCAATAAAGATGATTTACTCTCCTTACTCAGCACTATTCTGTTCTGAAGACGCTTTTGTATTTCTGCTCTGTAAAAGTAGTATGTAATATATCAGGGGAAAGTTTTGCATGGTGCATGACCCATTAAACAGACTAATGTAGTGACTTTGTGACCCTGCTCGACCCCTACATGCATACATACAGAAGATAAACATGGGTTATTTATAAATACATGCACATAGACACGCAACCCAGCGCTGACAGAGAACTCTAAAAGGGTAATGTTGTTTCTAGTCTTACAACAAACACAAATAGTTAATAATAGAAACCACAACATGATACTCTGCTACAATCACGCTGTACACAAAACTTAAAGGTTGTTTCAGTTTGACAGGTCCGGTTGTATTTTGTATTGGAACTCTCTCTTCTCTCTGTCGCCCTCTTCTGGTGATATGTGGGATGTACAGTCCGCTAATGGGTTTCTTTGATGTGGGTTGCACTATATGTTGGTGAGCGCAGGTGTTTCAGGTTGCTGTGAGCTCTTGTGAAGCACGGCTTAAATAGTGAGAGTGGGTTATGTTGAGAGTTAATGCTTGTGATTCAGTATTGAAGGTGCGGGTGTAATTTATTCAGAGCGTGGGTGGGGAAAAGTTTTATGCTCCATTTAGTTTTCTATTAGGAAGCTAGTTGACTAGTTCTTACCGAGATCAAAGCAGTTTCCCGGGTTTTTGAGTTCTGCGCCTTGAATTCATTCTTTAGGCGACTTCCATCACATCACTCACCCAAAACCTGAATAATATGTCACTTCCCTTTTGCACTATATAAGTCTGTTCATCCAAGAGAGGTGGGAGTTAAAGCGGAAAGATTATCTAGGATATTTTGCTGCCATATCCACCACACAAAAACTGTTTTATAATATTACTGTAGTGTGCGTTGGAGTCTCATTGTCTGAGGGTCTGTATTTGGCATGGCAGTGTTATTTTGAGGTAGAGAGGTATATGGAGGCTCCTTTAAAACAAATTGAGAGAAGAGTGTGTGGAAAACATTCAAATTATTTACATCCTTCAAATGATGTACAGTTTGAAAAATGACCTTCACAAGCAAAGGTGTTTTGACCGTTTTAGTTGAACGTGGACTGTTACAATTTAATTAAAAAACATTTTTTTGCCCATTTAAAATAATTTAGTGTCTCTGATATGCTGTTAATTGTATAAATTAAGGCCTAAATCAAAGTAATCCAAAAAGGTGATTCCAAACTTTCTAAAAGTCATCTTTACTGTTTACTAACTCTTTATTTTAACCGTGTATTTAAACATAAAACATCTCAGGTCTCATAGGTTTTCACTCATTTTAAAAATGTGTTATTAATAGTTTAATAATAAAATATTACATTTATACATGAAGGTATTGCCATTTGCCCAGAGAAAAGAACATGAATCCATGAATAGACACACAATTAATCCATTATCCAACTGTAGTTCATAACATATTATATACTTTATTACTTATTATATAAATTAAAGGTTATGTATCATATAAGTGTTATCTACAGAATCAAAACATGATCGTTTATTTAAGAATAATGCTGCAGAACACACACACACACACACAAACACACATACACACAGAAGGTCTTAGTCTCAAAGTCTGACATCATCCAGTAAAAATGTAAATCATATTTCTCTTTTTAACAAAGATGCTTTTGTGTTCAGACGCCTCGCCCTCACACTGGACACACAGACGTTGACTTCTTTAAGGTTTGTCAGTTAACGTTAACAAACCCAAAACTTTTAACAGTTTTAGATGCAAAGACGTTAGATGAAGCGAAAGGTTTTCATTTTTAACATGTAAACATTTTTTATTAAGAATTACTGACTGATGGTCAATAAAATGGTGCAAAGAAAATTAATCAACAAGCTTAACGAACATTTTTATCGACAAACTGAAATAAATTGTGGAGTATTTTTACATCCATTGCTCCATTAACAGGTTCAGTCAGCAGAGAGAATAATTTAACTGTCCCTCAAAGGTTTTGTATGTGGCACTTGTCCCATGGCACCTACACAGAATAGTCGCGTATGCTGTTGGCGGTGCACACAGGGCTAAATTGACCTCTATACACATTCCCAGTATGAGATCTGGACCCGTCTCAAAGCCCTGCTGTACCAGAGCGAACCAGCCCAGCTATTTCTGCTCACAGAAGCACATACAGTTTAACTAGTGACCCATGCAATGTGGGAATCAGTGGAGAGTTCATTAAGTAACTGAGCCACCAGCCAAACACAGTCAAGGGAAGCAGCACTCGGTCACTGTAAACTATTTAAACAAAGATTTAGAAGATGTCAAACTACAGGTCTGCAGTTTAAATGCGCAGCGATGCCATTTGAAATTTAATTAAAGATCACTCGAATAATTCTGTAATTTACTATGACTTTTAGCTTTTAGCAGAGATTTATAAATGTGTCTACATTCCAAACGAACTTTGTGTCACAATGTGACACAAAATATGGAACATCATCCAGGCACCATAAACCAACATGTCTATAGCTCACATCTCGTCAAATCATGAACTATCCTGAAAAATAAATGACTGACAGATTTACTGACATGAACAAGCTTTGTCTCCACCATTTGCTGTCAGTGTGAATGTCCCCTCACAGCAAAAACAGAACATTCTGTTTTAATGTTAGTATTTGTTGGGAACCAAAAAATATCACTCCTGGAACATTTGTTTTTAGGTTTTATTTTCGTTTTCATTAGGTTTATCTCAAAACGTTCTTAGAATGTTTTGAGAAACAAAAACTGTTAGCTGGGCTTATTTATTTGATTAGTCTTACTAGCGATTACACATGATACTTCATTTTATCGGATGCTTGTTTTAAATTTGATTCTATTTTCGAGAATGTTGTTACATTCCTGCACTTTAAGAAATGGCATTACAATGACAGCGGTCTAGCTTGCTAGCGATTGCCGGCAATACAGACGTGATGTTAAACTGAACACACGTTATCACGTGTGAAAGAGGAACGCTGCCAAGTTCTGTATACCACCACAAGACGCCTAAAATGTGCTTGTGGGCCTCATGTCTGAACAGTGTGTGTGTGTGTGTGTGGGTGGGTGGGTGGTTTGGTTATTTGATTGTTTGTGTGAAGTGTAGTGGACCGACTGCTATCGAAGCATTTGTCATTATGTTCGCTGAGCTGTAGCACGACTTTTACAAAAGAAATGAGACCACCCAAAACAAGAGCATTTACAGCCAATGCTGAAAGAGAAAATGAACGTTCTATATTAGTATATAAATTGTATTTAAATACGTCAGTGTTTATAGAAATAAAACAATAACGAAGATGTGTTATGGATTGTGTAAGTCACAACATATATGAGTTATAGGGAGTTATGAAATAACTTGCCTTTGGTGTATAATGTGACAGCAGGAATCTTTAAATAAAGTGTCATATTTGAGGCTCAATTCAGTATCACAGATTAATCCTTGACTGTTCTATCTCTGTTCCGTGCTGTTTTACATGCCCTGGATGGGGGAGCCTGACAGCCCACACAAACACCTGAGTCACGTCGCCCGGGCGATTCATTAGTGACAGCGATTCTTGTCTGAACCTTCTCCTTGTATAAACACAGATTCAATCTGTGAGATAAACTTCAGTGAAATTGAAGGTGGAATAAAGATAGAGGAGAGAATGTTATGATAAGTAGGTTTTCGTATGACCCACAAATGTGTTATTGCTTTTCTAGGTGATCAGACAAATGATTTTTGTCTGGTGAACATTAAAATGGTTGAAAAATACCAAATGGGCTCTTTTTAACTTGGACCAGTAAACAACCACTTAGCAACCTACTAGAGCTCCTTAGCGACCACAGCGGCACATGCTGAATACCACTCAAAACTTAGCAACAATGCAGTGGCAACCATCACACAACCATTGTGTTGTTATGCTAACTAACAATTGTGGGTTGTAAGAATGTTTCCCTAACATTTCAGTTAAGCACCAGAAATGTTGAAAATGGTAATTTGAAATTTTTAGTAATGTTCAAAACGTCTAGTTTTTTAGTCGTTGTATTAACATTATTGCTTGGTCATAAGGACATTGTTCCAACATTTTGTAATTATAATTTTAATTATAATTTGTAATTGTACATTTTTGAAAACACTCTACTAACTACTTAAGATGTTTTTGATATATGATACATAACATTGAAATAATGTTTTACTAAAGTTACGGCAATAATTTTGTTTAGAAAAAGATTAGAGAACCTTTAGAGAACGTTAGACAACATTCTGAGAACATTTCCTGTTAGCTGGGATGGCACTTTTCCACAACTAAACGAGACACTTTTTCAGCAAAAATGTCATCTTCTGTGAGGAGGCGCATAAACCCACAGAAAGAACTGAAGATCTTCCAAACATGCCTCAGAAGTTCACGCATGAATATTTTTTCTCCCCGGCACTTCCTGAACCAAACTCAACATGATCAGACCACAAAACAACTTCCTGCCAAGCAGAGAAACTAATTCACTACACTCACCCAAATAGTCAAACCATTATGCCTTTTCTTGGAATAAAGGCTTTCCCTGTGGAGAACAGGTTCCAACCAAACACTCAAATACTGCCAACTAAGATCTCCAGCAACAGCCAATGCAATCAACATCAGCGGGGTCATACATTAGAGGAGGTGTGGATTGGATCAAACTTTCCCTTGGAGGAAAAGAACCTGACCGTATGTCAGCACAACCCCTGAAACACTGCCAGTCTGAAGCAATAATTCAGTCTCACATCCATCTACATGACAAAATGACACATGCAGTGATGCATTATGGGAGTATGCAGACACTACCCATGCCAGAACAGGGAATTTCTCACTGTCTGTTGGCTGATAACGGACAACGTCGCCACAGAATCGAGAAAAACTGTTAACACTTTCATAGCTGTATTTTATTGATGCAAGTCAAATGAACAAATTAACATCTCCATGCTAGAGTGTTTCGGGTGGTGACCAGCAGGGCACTGATATTCGGTTGGTAAGATGTTGGTATGGTTGTTAGTATGTTATGCGGTTGCTAGATGGTTTCTTGCTACAGTGGTTGGTTACTTGCTGGCCAAAGTTTAAAAAATCTCATCCTCATTAAGTCTCCATGATATTTTTTCACCTATTATATCCACTAAGCAAGAATTGTTATTCTGATTGCTTAGAGAAGTGCAATCACAATGCAATGTAAATATGCACAAAAGAACTGTAATTGTAATAGGTTTCTTAGCAAGCACCACAAACAATGTACCCCTTTCCGTATACAGAGTGTCAGTTTTAGCTCTCTGACTTTAGGGTTAAACTGGCTCATGTTGTACAGTAATTATAATCAGTGTGTTCGAGAGAAGATGAATGGAGCTGGATCAGGAATCTGAGACCGGTTCAGGATTACTATTAAAGAAAAACGTTGCCAAGTTTTATACATTTATTCAGGCTGTCAATAAAGCATTTTAAGAATGAATACTGTATGCGATTGACTGTTTTAGCCCCCAAAATTATAAAAAAACAAGCATACTATCTTCAATAGATGATATCTATATGCCCAAAAACCAAGTCATGCCAATGCAGCTGTGTATGTAGATAAAAATCCTGTATTAGTCATGCTTATAAAGGTTCTAAGGGACCCAATGGAGAGCCCGGTGCACGAACCCCATTGAGAATGAACAGTGAAATTAAAATACTATTTCTGGCAGTGCTATATCCATCCATTAAGGTCATTAATCTTTATTTCTGACAGCTAGTTTCTCTCATACTCCTCGGCTTTAGAGAAGAGATTTTATTTCTGCATTTTTCCAACAACGTTTTGCATTAGGGGAACAGCAGCTCAGATCCATCAGGTGGGTCTGGCCCTGTTTTCTGGAATCTGGGTCTGTATAATGCGTTGCTGTAAGTCTTCAGGCAAAGTATGTGAAATAGTCCATGACAATATACTGTACATGACACCACGCAGCTAATGCGCCTATCAGGAGCCTCAGCACTCCTGAATCGCCTCCAGACATCGGCATGTATGCTGAGGTTGATGCAAACGAGCCGTTTTGCTACATTACATGTCTGGAGGTATCAGCAGATCTTCTCTGAAGCGAGAACATACCAGTGTTCTTATGGAATGAAAATGTAGCTCTGCTTTTGTTGACGCAAGTGTAGTTGTGCTACAAAAAAAATAAAAAATCGGACAAATGGGAAACGGAAAATCGAAAATGTGTCCAAAAAAGCATAAGACTCTTATCAGGCTTAAGTTACTAAGGGAGTGAGGCAAGTAAAGTGTGGGAGAACATCTCTCTATTAACTTCCAGTTTTTATAATAAAAGAATTAAAGTAAACCTGATGTTTACGTTTTTGTAGCGCTTGCCTATATAAATCTTTCTGCCATGGGGTGTTGTGGTCACGAGTGGGTTGCCATGGTGTTAATATACAGTTGCTATGGCATTTTTTATGATTTTAAGTTCATTGCTAAGGTGCTCTAGGTGGTTGCTATGGTGTTGCCAAGCAGTTACTGAGGTGTTCAGAGTGGTTGTCAAAGTGTTGCTAAGGTATATAAAGGATTGTTAGGGGGTTTTTGGTTGTTGCTAAGCAGCTGCTATTCTGTTTAGAGAGGTTATAGCTATGCAACTGTTTACTGCCTTAAGTAAGACTTTTTTTGGTGGTGGTGGTTGGTTTTATTACCTCCCAGGCGAAGCTGTAAGCCTCATCACTTAAGTAATAACACAGCTCATCCAAAACATGATTTGAGGTTTGTGATTCACTATTCGATTCATGTCACAACTTTTGCAGGACAAATTACTCACCTAATTGTGTTACTTATCATCAGGGGTTTCATCAAATCCCTAAGCTTTAGAATAAGCAACACGACCACCAGTGAGGAGTACAATTAGGTTTATCTGTTCACGAGTTTGACACAAACATAGTTTCATGCTAGCGTTCAGATCAAAATACCTAAATACATGAATTCACATTGGAGTCGCTCCAGAACAGATGTAGTCCTGGACTCTCGCCATTATTCTTCTCCTTTGAGGAAACACAGAGCTGAATATTTGATTAGCACAAATCCGAGTGATTTAACTTGACATATTTACGTTGCGGTCGTGGAGACTCAACCATATGCCCAAAATGACGCTGCCCCCTTTTTCACAGCTATAAGGAAACTCCACAAAATATCTCACCACCTCTGAGAGAATTCCTACCTTGGGCCTGTTTCCTGTACAGTTGTAACAAAACAACTGTACATCTGGTCATATATCTTTATTATGAAGGCTTAATTGTAGCCTTTACTGCGAACCAGATATTACAGGTTCTGTAAATCTCTGTTAAACCCTTAAGTAATTAAAATTAACCCACTGCAGCTAAGCCTGACAGATATATGCACTTGTTCGAATGTGTTCATATGACGCATACACGCTGATGTGAGAGAATGTGTGTTTCTATGTGTGTGTGTGTGGCCCCTTTTTCTAGTATTCACTAAAATACACAACAAAAAAGATTTTTACAAACACACACTCGGTTTCTCTGGGAAAGAGGCTTAGACACTCTGGGGAGAGTCGTATGTAGAGGCAGGAGATAAACCAAAAATAGACTGACATCTCTGACATAAAGCACATTGGAAAAATGTGCCCCCTGAAGAACAGTGTTCACAGGACACAGAAGACCATGAACCTCTTCATGAGCATCTTCAAAACACCATGTATGTACCCTTTCCCCTCAGAAATTTCAGCAGATAAAGCCGAATACTCATAAGGTTAAAAAGCTCAACAAGCAATAAAGGTGAAGTCAGGACTAAAAATCTAGTTCTGAGGAAAAGACCAGAATAGCTGATCGCAAGTGTGTGGTGTGTTTTGGATGCTGGTTTCCAGAATGAAGACCAGGCCGGTGTGCTGGTGTCCCAGGCAGACTTCTAAACTAGCTGAACCGGCAAAACTTCCTTCGTTAACCAGCTTTTCTCACCGAATCCTGTTTCATACATCAGATTTATTGATTTTGATGTTTTGCAAACTTAATATTAATAATAGCATAGAATAACAAAGTGAACAACTCATCTATTGCTTGAAAAAAAGACAATGAAAATTAATTACAGTACCACGTGGGTAGATTTTGTGACTGTGTATAATACTTTTCAATGGCCAATATAATATAATTTATGCCAATATAATTTATGGCTATTATTTATGAAAACACTCAAAACGGTTATCCAGAACGTACATTTTTCCCCCATTTTCCCAAACATTTTTCCCCTATTTTCTGATGTGTTCTGTTACACATCAGAAATGCTGTCTGAAAGCCCAACACATGTCTCCCATTGCTGCTGTATTTATCTGTTCCAGATGCAAGATCTATAAAACAGGTGTCGGTAGTGAGCTGGTTATTTTGGTCCACCTGCTAGACCATCACAAAAACCACCATCATCAAGTCTAGGAACTCAAACTGGTCTAAGCAGCATTATACAGTCTATGGAACTCCTACTGGACTAAGACGGTCTTTAAAAGCAAGATTAACAGTGAATGAAAGAACTCAATCCGAACTCTTGAATTTCTCAAATGACTGTTTTGATCTCAAATTTCTATTTATTTCCGCGGCTATTAGCTGCGCATTCCTGAAGGAGTCAGTTGGCGAGTTTCATCGGCGTTGCCAACTTAAACACTGAAACTACATACAGTATAGTTTACGGTACATTGCACGCAGCCGTCCAAGCATGAAGGACTAGAGAGAGGAAAGGAACCGAAGTGAGTCCCGGGAGAGGGGTTTGGTGTGGGTTCGAATCAACGATACCCCTGCTGCCGGCCGCAGATCAGCGAGAGGGCCTGTCCATCCACTCTGGAGAATGTGAACTTCCCTGGTCAGACCTGTCAACATTTACTCCCTTCGTCCGGTTTGCTGGGACCCTGCTGTTTAAACAGGCATCACTCGGAGACGGACAGAAAACACTGTTCAGACATGTACATCGATTGGGACTTAAAACTCAAAATGATTGGACTCTCATGTGTGCGGCTTACGGTAAACGAGAGACACTGATGATCTGGAGTGTCGTGGGCTGATTGTCAGTTTGTAAATGTTTGCCTTTCCAGTGTATCGTGAGCAGGAAGATACGAGCTAACTCAAACATGCAAAAAATATACTCAAGATGTTGGTCAGATGGTTGTGAGCAGTGATTATTAAACCCTTTGAGAGGTCCAGTTGGAGAACATGGTTTCAGGATTCATGGGGCCCCACTGTAGAACTTTCTTTGAAGGCTTTGGAGGCCCCTGGCAGTTCCATAACAACACTGGCCACACAGGTCCATAATTGAGCCTTAAAGGTGGTCCAGGCTGGTTTATGTTGGTTTGGCTGGTTTTGTTAGTGGACCAGTAAAACTATGCTGGTGAACCTGGTTGACCAAGGATGTTTAAAACCAAGGAAGATCATGTTGGGAATCAACAACCCGAAACTCAACATATGCTGCTGACCAACAAAAGTGGTCTTTATTTAACCTCATAAAACTTCTGTTTTTCATTTTGTGATGAAGCAGCTTTTGAAAAACACTGAAGTGTTTTATTGATGAAAGCAAGTTCAGCTCTCCACACCCTGACTGGTTGATGTTCTCACAAAGAAAAGCCAATAGGTTGAATGACCACGCACCTTCAGTCAGAGCGATGAGTCCATGAGTCAGACCCTTGACGATCACTTCTGGATAACTCACAAAGCTGCCCCATGAACCGAGAACAAAAACCATATAAAAAATCCAGTTATTCCCATGACCACAGCCTCCGTTCAGTTTTCAAAAGATTCACAGAGTTCAAAGTCAATAAGTAGCAAATATGACCATTGAGAGTAACCACGAGACAATGAGAGACAATCATTCAAAGTTCATGTTGATTTCCATAGTTATTTAAAGTCAATTTTATGCATACAGCACTTTTTACATAGCCCATTGTTTTCAAAATACCTTCACAAGACAAACCTCCACTGGCTACACAGTGTGAACATGGTGTCAATGCTCATTAGCTCATTTATAAGTTATATAGTAGTTTGGTATTATATGTTTATAGACATTGTATAACACTATGGAATATCAATTAAACTCCACAATGATTAAATGCTCATAAGGTTTGTTTATTGTTTTCTGCTGAGCTGTTATTTAAAATAACAGTCACATTTTTTATTCTAATTCGGCCCTTATGTGGAACAAGAATTATACTCATTAACTATCCACCAAACTGTCATTAAAACGTCAGCTTTGACAAAACAGGTCACTTGACAAGCTGTGACAAAAATATGCTATTATATGCTAAAAATGCTACGTTCCTCACACTGGTGGGGTTATAGTCAAAAGACTTATTATCTATTATCTCTAGTGTTTCCTGTGTCCTGTTCTCCTTACACAGATGATCTTTTGACATAAACAATAATCTTTCTTAAACATATAGAGGAAATGACTGGTGAACAAACATAAGATACTGTCAGTATGTATTGTCTCGCATGAACGGAAAGGAAACCTGTATCTCTGTGTGTGTGTGTGTGTGTGTGTGTGTAGGTTACAATATACTTTAGTGTCAAAAATGACTGTAGTATATTCATATTTGTTTTAAAAAATATGATTTAAGACAATTGTTAGCGACTGCATAAATTGGAATAAACACTTTGTTTTGATAAGCAAAATTTAGTTTAAAACAATATTTTCTCATGTATCATTACATCAAGAAAAAGTTTGAGTTCCGGTTTTGAGATTTCAGCGTTATCAGCGGTTTACGTGCTGACAGGAGTGTTAACAGTCAGCAGAGGAATACCTCCGCAGATGTACAGATGTGTCGGACAGAAGCCGCATTGTGTGTGCGGTACATATGGAGTTGCGTAAAACAGATCTTTGCCTGCTCACCCTCATCTCATACCACCCAGATCACTGCATGCTGACACGCCTGAGTGACCAGCAGCAATCCCATAATCCTCTCTGCTCCTTGATACTGAACAGAGAGAAAGTAAGAAAGCACATTTTTAGCAAGGTACGTGTGACGTTACCTCAATAACGTTACCATGGCACCAGCCACACTTCCTTGTACTGTAGGGTGCGTGTGCCAGAGCTACTGCAGAGCGTGTATAGTGTGACCAAAATTACATTCTGTGAGTTTTCTGGGGGTTTGTGCAGAAATGTCACCATCTGTTTCCCAGAGTGACCGGCCAACATCAACAAACCTTTGTCCTACAATTAAACAGAATTTGGAAACATCTTTTGCTTTGTTTCTGCTTCTTCCACACCCAAAATCCCCGCAGGCCCTCCACACCTCAAAGAAGGTTAGAGGCCCAACGCAATTAATTGGCGATCTACTGTGACAGAACTAACTAGTGAAGCAGGAACATATATTCTGTATGTGGTTTTTTGGCAGATATCTGCTCTATTGGATTTGACTGTCGTCCAGAATCACAGCCTGTCCTGTTTAGTCTAGATCATAAGTTCATTTGCAAATCCCAAATAAACCGAATCATCAGGGCTTGAGTGGGCGACACTGACAACTATTTAGCTAAGACAAATAGCCTTGTTGATAAGTGGAAACAAGTGGGGCCGTAAAGCAGCTTCCATTACAGTCTGGGAGTATTCGTTTTAAACATCAGTACTGCCGTTTTAAACGCCACAATGTGATGTAATCTAAAGCATCTGATCTCCTCGTTGTGTTTTTAGGAAAACTACTCGAACTCACAACCCTCAAGCTACGCAGAGGAACAGGAGACACCCGAGAACAGCCTGCTAGGAATAACGTCACCATCAGGTGGAGATCGTCAGAGCCGACCGCGCTATTATAATCAGAGACTCGAAAATCGTGATTGCAAGTGTTTTGTTGCTCAAAATCAGAAAACAAATTAAAAGTTGAAAGGGCAAGATAGCATAACGTCGGTTCCAAGTCGTTAGATTTACGAAAACGCATTCTTGCTTAGAAGATGGAAAAACAAATCAATGCCAAAGATGAACTGAGTGATAAATTCGGCTCCAAGCGAAATCCACGAAAATTGTAACCTTTCTTTGTTTTCTTCTGGACTTCAGGCACTGTTGACACCCCAGTTCACATTTGTAGAGAGAACACAGACAACAATAAATACAACAATACAATAAATAATACAATATTATTGTAAATAATATGATTTTAAAATAATATATTTTAAAATATATGAATATGTTAAAAATAGATTAATATTTTTATTATATATTAAAATAAAACAATAATATTTTAAAAGGGAATGCAGATCAGAGGATGTGTCTGTGTTTCTGTCTGAAAGCATACAAGATCTTTATTGATCTTTATTAATGTGATCTTTATTTCTTTAAGGTCAGGCAGATCTTCTGACAGGTTCTACAGACAGCTAAGAATCAGGCATTGGCAGAGCTCTCTTCTTTGAGACAACCTGCTAATCTCCTGACGTGACCTTCTGAGTGCCTGGAGAGAGGAGGTCAGAGACACACCATAAACATTAGCTGTCAATACTGCTTTCACTCTCACATGATCGACCATCAAAATCATTTAAGAATAAAGTCTTATGAATTAACTGCAGTTTTGGGACAATAGAGTGAGAAATGAATTCTGTGTTTTTGAATATAAAAATGACACTTTAGTCACGTAATTCCATGAAAAATAATTTGCTTGTAAAATAATTCGGTTGTTAAACATTTGTGAAATGTTAGCCCCAGCGCTGATCTGATTGGCCGACGTTTACTCAACTTCCATGAGTGGGCAGTTCTTGGGCAAAGGTTTAGGCTGTAAAAAGCACCACTTGTGCCACAGTCAAAGGTCTGGCTTCATAGGTCTATTGAAACATGTCCATAGTTATTGAGATAAACTACATCTTTGGTTACTTTGCTAAAACGAACTTGTGAACTTGTGTGAACTCCACGCCTGTGGAGAAACAAGCGCTATATAAAAACAGTCCAGAGACCAGCAGATCTATGACTTCATCTGTGAAAATTCAAGAATTTTCGCAGCGAATCTCGCTTGTAAGAAACACTCAGAACTTTGTTTTCCCCTTTAACCAATAACCATTGACTGAATATTTAATTTCACGGTTTATTATTTTTAAATAGCTTGAAAGCTCCTGCCGCAATTGTTCACATCCTTCATGTTTTACTGCCATATTTGAGCTGAAACTGTAAGCCAATTAATTTTCCTCTGTATGACAGATTTTAAAGCAGGCCTGCTGACAGAACACATTTTCTGGCCGTTTGTGTCGCTAATAAGGAGACTGACAGTTGCTTTGAGGTCAATACAATGAAAGATTTTGCTGTAATAAACGTCACAAACCGCACTTCTCTCTTATCACACTATCTGATCGTGAGTCGGGGTATTAAATGTGTAATTTTACACAGCGAATGACCTTTTCATCTGTTAACATCCAACAGTGCACAAATATCAGTAAACCTCTCACAGCGTTCCATACAGTATCGTGTTCTCCTAGCGTTTGTCGGCGGTCGGAGATAATAAACAAACCAGAGGAGGCAGATGGGGTTAAAGCCACTAGCTGCCGCTAAGAGAAAACATACATCACTCAATCAGCCTACAAAAGCACAACACAGTCACACCCACAGCAGTGAGAGATTGGGAGACAGGCCTCAAACACATTACACTACACATACTGACGAAATGGAGCTGTTTGCTATTTATAGACTGGAGAAAAACATTTAAATCCAGTCAAATGAAATACATCATTATATTCTTATTATATTATTGTCTAAGTTTTATGGCATTTTGTGTCCTGTGGTTTAACTTCTCTTTTTACTACATGATGGTCAAGTTAAACTTTTTAGCCATTTATTTCCGCTACTGTAAATTGGATTGTTTTACACTTGTCCCTGACTTAGAATGGTAATAAAATACAATATGAAAATCTGTTTAAAAAACGAATGATTACATTTAAACTGATGATCTAATGAGTGAAAAACAACATTTTTTAATATTTATTATGGAAAAATGATTTTAACTTACAGTATGAATTGTTTTAAGTAATAATTATATTTTAATAATTATAATAACAATAGTAATGCTACGTGATTCAGTATAAAATTCATTTTCATATGAACGTATAGTAATGTGCAGATGAAGAGGTACTGGAATCTGAGGGTCATATAACACACCGAGGTCAGTTGTGATTTGTCACCATGTGATAATCCTGATGTGTGATTAAACTTTCTCAGGTCAAATACTGTGGCACTATTAAAAGGCCGAACAATGTTTCTGTCTTCAGTACTTTAACAGAGTGTGAGACATTATTGTCTGTTTTGACAGGTCTTCCAATGAAATGGCAAACAGCTTTGACACACAATAACATTTCAGAATTTATCATTTGTTATTGTGACTATAAATTCTGCGACATATAAACACAAGAGCATGCTTGTTTTAAAAGGCTACATTCACAATAGCCTAAAGGCGATTGCTGACTATTACAAACTGACAACTATAACTATATGTCTATATAGCATTTAAAACTTATATTTAACTTATATTTAATTTCCAAAATTTGGAAGCACTTCAAAATTAAAGTGTTTAATTTAGGATTGAAATGTTTTTGCATCTTAACATTTTACACCTTAGTAATTGTTTTACACTATTACCCTACAGATGTTTTTCTGGGCTACTACAACAAAATTCTTAGGAAATGTAACGTGAAGTTGTGTTGTGTTTGTGCTTTCAAGCCAATTTAACTAAAAAGGTTATTTTTGCACTAAAAATCTATTGGATAACCACATGACATATTTAGACATAAACTAGTTACTTTTAATGTATATATTAATTAATATCATAGAAAATATATAGGTTATTTATGCATATTACATATAAAGAGAGTAAATTGATTCAAAATGCGGCAGCTAGAGGGGTCTTCAACGAGCCTAAAAGAGCACACGTCACGCCACTGCTCATCCAGTTGCATTGGCTGCCAATAGCTGCTCGCATTAGATTCAAGGCCCTGATGTTTGCCTTCAAGGCAACCATCGGAACTGCACCTCCCTACCTACTCTCACTCCTGCGCACTTATGTGCCTACCAGGAATTTGCGTTCTGCGAACGAACGTCGCCTGGTGGTTCCATCCCAACGT